>JAXBDA010000284.1:0-97069 GCA_036023075.1 Gaultheria prostrata | reverse complement strand
AGGTTTGAGAGAGTTACTTTCAAAAAGGCTTTTGCAAACAGTAACAAGGGAGGTAGGGAATTGGTGGAAGTTTCTTTTGGGGCGGTTGCTTCGGGTTGTGGCCTGGGAATTGTTGCTTGTGGAGCTGAAGGCGATATCTGCAAGGTTGTCCCTTTTGATGTACTGCTGGTGCATTTTCAGATCTCCGATGCCAATGAAATTTTCACAGTCCATGGGTTTGAAATCTTTGACAGATTCATCTAATTCAGATATTCTAGCCAAAGCGCCAGCCATCTCCGGGCTTTTTCTGGGTCGCTTGGAGTTCTCTTGGATTGGTGGGAGATGGTAACAAACGTCTTGCACCATGAGCTGAGTGATTTGGTCGCCCAGGTTATCCACAGCTTTCTTGAGTTCCTTAATTTCAGCCTGAACATCCATGTTTGTTGATTGGCTGGATGATTTGAAGTTTGGGTCGGGTTAATCCTTGACTTCAAGTGGTAAGGTTTTCTTGTTTGGTTTGACGATTGGGAATTGACAGTGTAGCAAAATTGAACTCAGGAGTGTCCCTGCTTGTTTTATTTTGAAAAGGAGAATGTCATGCATGTGTCATCATGTATGTCACCCTAAGTCTCAAAAGGTGTTTTCAAAAGCCATGGGTAGGTCATTACTCGGTAGGTTAAGTTCCCGTGTGTTGGAACCAGAGCCGATCAATTTTCGTGACCATCCAAGACAGAGCAATAAGGCTGTTGAAATCTGGATAAAAATGTTTAAGGCTAGACCGGATAACAACAGGAGGCCGTTCGAGCACGGCTGACACTGGAGGTGTTTGATTAAAGGAAAACGGTCTTAAAAAGGGTGCCCCGATCCTCAGTATTTCTTTTGACAGTGTATCCTTTGAATTGGAAAACAAGACTTTGGAAAAATCTGAAAATGGACTAAGTTCTTTAATAATCTCTCATCAGGATACTAGAATAAGCATCTTCATAAATGTGGTTGATTACTCTTAAGCTCAGTTAAAGTGACTGATGAGAGTTTATTGAAGATTTTAGGCCATCTTGATTATCCTTAGTCTCGTTTTCCTAAGGACTATGCGACTTAAACAACGTGCATTGAAATGCACGGCTCTTCATCAGGCAGGGCAACCTCTTAAGACCGCGGGAAATGTGACAATTCAAGGTATGTGCAAAAGGCAGTAAACAGGTAGCATGCTGACAGGATATAGGAAAGCAGTAAACAAGTAGCAGGATAAATCACATAATCATACCCTGTGGGTCCTGTCGTAGGTTGGAAGGTTCTACGGTTAGCTATATGCAAAGGCCGGGTTTTGGTTTAGGGGGTTACCCAGACTAGAGCCAATATTTGCCTTCCAGTGTCAAGTTTACTGCATGACAAAAGTTAAAGCGGCAGGCTGACTCATCATCATCCAGGGGTGCCGAGATCTTGGGATGTCCTAACACCGGCAAGCCGTGTAGGGTAACCAAGAAGCAGCGGCGGGGCTTATCCAACATCGATGCACGTGAAATGCAAAAAAAAAAAAAAAAAAGATTTTCAATAAAATAATCTTCAAAATCCCACGAAATATTTTTTTTTTAAGTCTGGCTCGCTTTTTAAATTAATTAATATTTTGAAATTTTACGCAAGAAAATAACCGAGAAAGCTCCAGTCCAGATGGTCGGGCTTTCACCCTGACACCGATCCTTTCTCCGACAGCACTAGGCAATGTCGTTCTTGTCAAGCTTTCGAGGGTTGTTTTACAACTGTAAGATACCAAAATAAAAAATTAATTTAAAAAAAGTCCCCAGCGGAGTCACCATTTTGTGGACGGCCACTTCCGGTGTATCTGGAAAATGTTTTTGAAAAATATGAGTCGCCACCCGGGATTTAATTTTAGAAAATCTTTTTGGTACCCGAGAAACCGTTTAAAAATAATTGATGACTCTTGTGCCGTTCGGAAAAGATTTGGTCTACGAAAAAGATTCTTTCTGGGTCCGAAAGACAAGTTACGGGCGGGGAAGGTTTTTTTGGAAAAGCACCCTGCTCGCCCGGGATATTCCCGGTCTCTACTTAAATATTTGTGGGACAAAAATGTTTTATTGAAAGCCTTTGACGATTAATCAATTAGATAACAGGAAATAACAAATAAATGAAATTAACAGGACTATAAGGAAATAAAATAAAGTGGATGGACTAAATGTTAATAAAAGAAAGTTGAGGGAAAAAAAGTGCAATTTTAAAATGTAAATCGCATCAGAGGATAAGAAAACAGGGGAGATTTACTGGAAAACAGGGGAAAACAAAGGAGAGCCGCCCGGCTCTCTGGGACAGTTGTTCGGCTCTGGCGAAAGAGCCGTCCGGTCCTTATTCAGCGCCGACCGGCCCTCTGGCCATTTGTTTGCAAAATATTTTCTATCCTCTGGAGGGAATAGAGTTTTGACTCGAAAACCGGTTTCTTTTATACAAAAATTCTCCTAATAGGAGTATTAATGTTTAGAAAATATTTTGGGGAAGAAATGTATCCCGAGAAAGGCCGAGCCGTGCGATTATGATGAAAAATCACTCGTTTCGATACCTCGGGAAGATTTTTACTGTAAATAAACTTTCCCGGATTTGAAAATAACTACTGGAGTTACTCCGAATTCGGGAAAGATCCCTCAAAAGACCACGGTTATGGAACCCGGTCCAGAAGATATGATTTTATACCTTGATCGGATTGATTCGAACGCTTGAAAGAAACTTGTTTTTCCTCGGTTTTGATTCTCAATGCCCTCACAAACTTCTGGAGTTGGGTAGGTGTTTTTGAAATATTTTTCCTATAGAGTTTCCTACTGGAAGAGAAAGTAACTGGATGCGGGGAAATTTTGCATGATTTTTGTTTTGCAATCTCTTTTTGCAATCACCATCTTCAACCTTTTTCTTTGCTACCTCTTCACCGTCCTTTTAAAGTGAGCGAATGAAATTGATTTTATAGGTGCTGAGGTTACCCACAAAATCACGCAAGAGATTTTTATCATCATGATATTCCCCGGCGCGGGGAATATATTCTTCTGCAGTAAATCTCTGAACCCGAATTTTCCTACAAGACAGGTAACAGACAGAGCCGGCCTGTCCTCAAAGAGGGCCGTTCGGTCCTGACATCAAAGCCGTCCGGTCTTTGCAAGGGACAAAGGCCGCCCGTCTAGGTTTTAAAGTTGTCCGGTCTTCTACTCCTCACTTCTGAAAATTCTTTGTTCTTTTTCAAATGGTTTTAAAGGCGCGACCGATCATTTCAAGGTATTCTACATATTTTCTTTTTATTTCATCATCGGGGAGATGTAGGGTCAAAAATTGGGGTGTCTACAGCTATACTAGATAATAACGAGACTTGTGTATGTCTAAGCCTGCCCATTAATAATCGGGCTTCGTTTACTATTTCCAAACCCGGTTCTCTTAGCATTTTATTTCCCAAGCCCGTCCAACTAGCCTATTTATTTTTGTGAAGTATAGTATCCAAGTATAAATTAATCATCCCACTATTATAAATTAGAGTTTAAAACCAAAATAATTAGTATAGTTAATCAAACACCAACTATATATAAGTACGGTAGTGTAGACACCCCGATTTTGCACCCAAGATACATGCAAGCATTCCCGGTGATGAAAGGACCAATGATGTTTACCTTGAGGACCAGAACAAGGCTTGAACTTGACAAACCCTTCAAACATCCACCAAAATCTACCAAAAGCCTCCTTAAAACAAACCCAAGCCTACACCATCTTATAGTACATTGAAAACCCTCTTTATCAATATATAATACGTCCCAATCCGTTTTGAAATGAGGGAGATGCGCGCGTTTCACTAAAAAGACCCGTTTTCCTCACCTCTTGAGGGTAAAATGGTCACACACTTGGATGTACAAATCATTTGGCATTGAGACCACTTGGGTTAGAAAGTAGACTCAACCACCTTTTCAACGCTTCAAACCACGCCTAAATCGGAGTTCGGTAGCATCCGGGGCAGCCCCGCGAAGTTTGGACAGTTCTGCACCCCACCTTGGGCGCTCAAGGTCACCTTGAGCGCCCAACCTCACCTTGGGCGCCCAAGGTGCACACCAGTCAGTTACAGGAAGTGGGTGTAATGATGAGATTCTACTGCAAGAGGAGCGTATGTTCCCCCCAAACACGTTCAAAACCCATACAATTACCCCTAAACCCCTTCCCTAATAACACCCCAAGGCCAATTCAAAATCAAACTCATTTCCCTCTCATTCTCTCTCTATAAATACCCCTCTCCTCTCTCATTTCTTTCTCTCTTAGCCATTCTCAACCCACCACCAGTATATACTGCCTCTCTCACCTCTTCCCTCTCATTACCAGCAAAACAATTCGTCCATCCTCTTCTACCTTACCAAAAACCCATCAAAACTACACCCAAATTCACTCCTAATCCTTGAAAACCACCACTTCCTCCAAATACCATCAAAGTCAGTCCTAAACTACCATAAAAACAGCCATAAACTCACTGTCTTTGCTCTCCAGAATCAACCCTCAAGCTCAAACCAAACAAAAACCTCAAGTCTAAGCCTTGATCAAGTTCAAAAAGGTAGAGAATCAAACAATTTATCCAAGTTTTGGTCGCTTTGAGGGATACTAGTAGGTTCACACAAGTTCTTTGTACTTGTTGTGAGCCTACAAGGTCATAAAAATCAAGAAAAACATTTTCAAAATTTCCAGTTTTACGGGGGTTGAGCGCCCAAGGTCCCCTTGAGCACACCAGAAAACCAGTTTGGTATTTTGGGCATAACTTTTTACGCCAAAGTCCGTTTTTGATGAGTTATATATCAAAACGTAGATAATTTGAAGAGCTACAACTCTCTAGTTTCATGATTTTCCAGATTCTGCCTTTACAGTGTCCAAAATTTGCAAATAAGCTATGAACAGATTGATATTTTGTGTATTTTGTTCTTTGATCATCATTATATATCATCTCATCATTCTATTGTGCTATTTTCTCTCATTACAGAAGTGTGTGTGTGTTGTGAATATATCTATCATCTTGTCTCACTTCTCTCAAGCTCTCACTTCATATTTTCCTTTGTTTATTGTGAATAATCAAGTTAATGAGCCATAAACTTTGTTTATTGTTCATGGATCATATCTCTCACTCTTTGCTTACTGTTGAAAATCATTGTTCAAATGCCATTTGATGTTGAGGTTGTGAATCCATGAACAACATAACAAGAAGAGACTGAAATCAAATGAGAACCAGGGGTGACCTTGGGCGCCCAACCTCACCTTGGGCGCCCAAGGTGGTTCCTGAGCAGTGTATATGTTTCATTCATTTTGTCATAATTATTGTTGTCTCAAGTATATATGAGGTCATCTCAGTTGCTTATCAGTCTCTTGATAGTTCTTCTTCTCTCTCAACTCAAATTCAATTTCATTTATGGGTTTCTCTCAAAACTAAATCTTCAAAAATCTATATTTTTGTTAGATAATCACTTTTGAATACCTTGTTGAGATCCTGTTATGGAGTTATGAGTTGAAAATCAGTTTTGAGGATGTTTATGATCAAAGCAAGGTATTCTTCAAATCAGAAATCAAAGGTTAAACAGTTGAACTTGGGAGACCTTGGGCGCCCAACCTCACCTTGGGCGCCCAACGTCTGTTCTGTCAACAGATTGGTTAGCAGCTACTGCATCTTTCATTGCTTTCATTGTTCATTTTAATCTTAGTTTATGCTTTTCATCTCATTCTGTTCATCCATAATCTTGTTTATAATCATATGTCATCATCATCATCATTTCATTGTAAATTACACGTGCACACAAACACCGCAATCTCTTATATTGTATTTTATCCTGTGTACATGCTTCATATCTTGTTTATATGTTCAAAATCAAGTTTTAAATATTTTCCATATCCCACAAATTGTCTAGTAAAGACTGGTTCACGGACCGGGCGAGGGGGATGCATTAAAACCCTTCCCCTCTCGTAACCAAACCCCCGAGCCCGGAAATAAAAGGTTTTCGCACGACCGGTAAAATCATTTTTCAAAACCATTGGGCATAACGAGTCACTCTTTTTGGTTTCTCGGGTTCATTCTTTAAACCCGGGTGGCGACTCCAAAATCACTTTTCAAATCAAAATCAAAACGCCATCGCGTGGGCGGCCGCCCGTCGGGTGTCCACAGGTAGCATTTTTTCCTTTCTTAATATTTTTTGATAGTATAAACATGTAATGCACATTATTATCATTATTTTAAATGGATTGAGCCTAATTTTAAGAGACATTTCCAAACCCAATCCATTTACTAGACGGGCTTAAAAATTCAACTCAACCCAATAAATTTATGGTGATTCTATTAACACCCCACAATTTACTCCATGCAACCCACAAAAAACTCCTCAATTTTCAATACTGTGGAAAGACTGAAATGCCCCTAAAAAACCCTCCTATTCCCCGTTCTTCCCCCTTCCCCCTTTATCCCCTTGACAGCCATGGGCCATCGCCACCAACCATACCCTACCTCCTTCCACCTCCTTCGTTCAACCTGCCATCGCCACCTCCTTCTTCTTCTTCGCTGTTCCTTTGTAAATCAAAGGAATAGGAAAAGAATCTATAAATACTAAAAACTCGACTGGAAAAAATGACCCAGAATTTTGACATTCACACCCTGAAAAATGACTATATTTTCGACATTCACACACCGAAATATGTGCACATATTCGACATCTGGATACCGAAGTAGATACTTCGAAAAATTCATATTTTGATAGCATACGTTTCAACAAGATAATGTCGAAATTCATTAAGATTTCCGATAAACTAATGTCGAAATTCATACATTATTTCGACGTTTGGATACCGAAGTAGATACTTGGGAAATTTTTAAATTTGACAATATAAGTTTCGACAAGCTAATGTCGAAATATATGACGTATTTCGACATTTACATACCAAAATAGATATATATATATAGCAAAAATCTAATTTTCACAGTTTGCTTGGATGGTGGTGGTGTCGGACGGTGTTGTAACTTTGGTGATCGGCGACGGGTGGTGGCGACGACTGGTGGTGGCGACGGCTGGTAGCACTGGCTAGTGGTGGCAATGGGTGGTGGAGAAGATTAAGGGTTTTTTAAGATGAAGGGTATTGTGGGAAGTTTATGTGAATTTAGTGGGTTGTATGGAGTTATAATGGGTTGCATGGGGAAAATATTGAAAATGGGTTGCGTGGAGTAAATAGTGGGTTGCAAATAGAATCACCCTAAATTTAATATATATCCTAAAGCCTAAAAAAAAATGGTTTGGATTCAACAGGCTTGGCGGGCCGATGTGCACCCTAGAAACGATCATGGTTTCCCTAATTTGAAAAGGTTCAAGAGAAATGATAATGAAAAAGTGATAAGAAATCCACGGATCTCTCGTGAACTGAAAAATATAACTTATATGTGCTTTGTATCATAAACTTTGAAAATGGAGTAAGTCAATAAAGTTATTTTTTACTTTAATAAACAGGGACAGATGCAAAATTCGAGTGTGAGTTATGCGAACACTACAATAAATTTAGTTGGGTGGGCAAACTTATATGGTTGTAAAACTTTAAAAAATCATTACTACATTTACAAGAAAATTTTGAAATTTGAGTAGGATGATAGCCTGAACTAACCCGCCCTTGTATCCGTCCTTATTTATGATCTTTTTTTTTGCTCCGTGTCCTTATTTATGATCAATTGTGTAGTGTGAGTTGCTAACTATTCTTTTAAAAAGAAAAATAGTAAATCAAAAACTAAATATATTACTTGTTAAATATGTTGTCAACTTATATTTTAGTGATCCAGGTAATGAATTTCCATAAAAATTCTGGGGTACCTGTAGATATTATCATCTTTCAAAGAAAAATATGACTCATTAACTAGCTATGAAAGTTGGAGACTAAGAAACTACATTATTCTGATGCCTCGTGGAATTATTTTCCGGAATTTTTCGTAAGTTTGTATATTTTTGAATATTTTAATACAGGAAAAAATGGCCATCCGAAAGCCTCAAACCAGTCATTTTGGTTCCAAATTTGGAAATTTTGACACCGCAAGATTCGAAAGCCTGTCTCTATCTTATCCAAAATATCGTAAAACAAAAATGACACAGACATACCCTCCCGTACACACTCAGCCACACCCTCTCTCACATGGGGTGTGGTCCCCACACGGGGCCCACATGTGGGGACCACACCCCATGTGAGAGAGGGTGTGGTTGAGTGTGTACGGGAGGGTGTGTCTGTATCACTACTCATCGTAAAAATACATGGAATATAACTCCCTAGGGTGCACACTGGCCCGATAACCTGCCTAGTCCGCCCATTCCAACTCATCTTTTTGAGGGTTTGGATAAATGTTTAGGCTTATAGAGCTGGGCTGGGTTGATATTTTAAAGAGGCCTAGTACAGTCCACGAAAAGGAAACATGAAAATGCATTTTCATGTTTCTTTTTCCTAGACCAAACACTCTCCTGATTTTAAACCCGTTTACTAAATGTCTTGGGTTTTGGAAAATCATTTGAGATCCAAACTGACCTGATTAAAATAATACTCTTATTTTAATAGCGGGCACACACACGCACACATGGGGTTACCGCTATAAGTCTCAGCCACTTAGGGTTTTTCATTCTCGAAGTTGCACATATCCTCTTATTCAAGAATCAAGAGTAAGTTTCATGTTTGTCTTCTTACTTTCCAATTGTTTATTGAAGAAGGGTAATTTTAAAGGAGGGATGCCCAAGAGAAGTTTTTGCATGTTAGAGCTTTAGGGATGTTAGAGAGTTCCAATTTTTTGAGCGCTTTAATTTATTTTTTGGAGTGACAATTGAATAATTAGAACTACGGAGTTTTACGGGTATGTTTTTAATAGTTTTGTGAGAAATTAGAACTTTAACTTATGGTTGTGAATTCTAATTTGTGATCGTTATGGTTGATTAATGTATGTTTTTGCTACTATGCTTAATAAATGGGCTTGTTGGACGGATTTGGAAATAAAAATTTATTTTGGTTAGGGCTTGGGAATAACATGAAGCATGATTATTATTGGGGCGGGCTTAGGCATGCACAAGTCTTATTATTATCTAGTATAAGCCCGACCCGAATCCGGCCCAGCCCGGTATAGGTCCCGGTATTAATTTAGTCCTGCATCTCACATTATCCCTTGTTTGATTCGCACGGGATTAACATTGGGACACTTTTTTTTTTTTCCAGGACTCTCCGATCTCTCTCTCAAACCACTTCCATTGTAGCAAATTCTGAAGTTCTGAGAATATGATTAACATTGGGGCTCTTTTTTTTGCCTTCAAGACTCTCTGATCTCTCTCTCAAACCAAATGAAGTTCACCACTTCCATTGTAGCAAGTTCTGAAGTTGATTCTGAAGCTTCAATGGAAGAAAAAAAAATCATTTCACTACTGATTTCCAGAAAAAAAAAAAAACACAGATTCTTCTATTTTCTGTAGCAGATTCGATCTTCAACAATCAAGAGAGAAAAAAACAACTCGAATCTGAAGTTCCATAAAATTTAATCGATCTTCGTAAACGATATTCTTCAGCAATCGAGAGAGAGAGAGAATCAAGTGCCTGGGGCCGATATTCGTAAACGATATTCTTCAGATGCCTCGACGACGACGATGATTGAGCGGTGGAAGAGTGAGATTGAGCGGCGGCGGAATGAAAGAGAAGAAGAAGGCGGAATGAAAGAGAAGAAGAAGACTGATTGATCTAGGGTGTGAAAATATTTCAGTGGCAAATTTGTAATACTGTGGCCGACAAACTTCCGTGTGCTTTGTCCGGGATTGGTAATCCCACCCCCCCCATGGGATTGTATAGTACCACACGTATTGGATAAAAATTGTCCTGGGATTATTAATCCCATGCGATTTTTCGGGAACCAAACAAGGGACAACGTGGGATTAAGTGTAAATAGTCCTATCCCAGGTGTTTTATCCCCGAATCAAACGAGGCTGAGGGTATGGGCTTTGACCCAACTAGCACACACGCTGCCGCCGCCCGCCCAGACTGGACCATGACTGCCCACACCCGACTTGTCCAAATGCGTCTTACTGCTCCTTGTTTTTTAAGGGCCGGACACTCTTCAGGCACCTGAGGGACACAAATTTTGATCTGTCAAGAACGCATTGCGAGTTCGAAACAGATTGGGATGCAAATGAGAACCATTTAGATTTGAACCTATTGGCCATTGTCCTTCAGACTTGTTAATAGAATGAATATAACATAATGTAGCCCTCAATGATGTATTGGTTAATGGAATTATTTTTACTTAGATAGATGCATGGGTCGATGGATGAATTTAAACTTACACGATGGAGGGTCTATTTTTTTAGCTTTTAGGGAATGAATTAATATGTGATGATATATTGGTCTCTTGGGACATATAATATGTGTGACCTTTTAGTTTTAAATGGTGTTGAGTTGTATTTTTGTTTTCTATGAGTGAGGTATTCCTACGTAAGGCCTATAAAACTTTAGACGATATAGTTTTTATCGATGCCTTTGTCAAAAATTTATTAATAAAATCGTCATATAGGAAGAAAACTCTATTTCCAGAATCTTATGAACGTAAATTACCACGTGTCTGACGTGACATTCAATTGTGTTAGGCATGCAGGATCAAATTCTTTCTCAAGGGAGGCCAACCATAAGAAGATAGTACCTGCCTCACCGGAGGAAGATTTCCCTCGTGTGAGTGAAGTACAACAGACTGCTTTCCCTTCCTCCAACAATGAGCGAAGTAATGAACCAATTTCGGATGGAGGTACAAATGGGGATGAGCTGGTTAATGCAGATGATACCGGAAACCGCAAAAGTAGAACAAGTGAAGGGAAGAACAAAAAGCTGAGACTCTGTTGCTTGCATTTCAATACTGGCCAGTTGATGTCCTAATAAGAGTATATAACATCTTGAGCTGGCGGAAAAGGCAAACTAATTTTATTTCGCAGGTGGCTGACAGGGAATATGTAAGATCTTATACAAGAGGGAAAAAGTTATTAGCATCAAGTAGATTGAAAGTGTTCGACCATTCGATATAATTTTAAAGTGTCTCTTAGTCATATGGACAAATCTTAAATATTTGCCCGTTGATAATAATGGATCATATAACCCATTCCATTCTGTCTTCGTTAACGATGTTTAAGACAAGGCTGCTTTCTTCTTTAGCACTTGTTTGGTGTTTTTGTTGTTTCTTTTGATTTTGTTTTGTTTATGCTTTTTTCCCAGCAAAAGAAAAGACAATGCCAAGATTGATTGCTTTTCTTGGAAATTCTGTACTGGATTTGACCCATGAATTGGTTTTTGTGGTACTTTTGCTAGATTTCTTCGCGGTTGGTTGGAGAGAGTTTTGGGGCTTCCTCTCCACATAGAGCCCCTTAAACTTTTATTTCCTGTGTAAAATTTAAACTGAAGTTTTTTTGCTTCCTGGAATACCAGAGGCTCAATAACCCTCCGGAAGCAAAAAGAGTTCTCTTTTGTTTCTTCTCGGAAGCCGATTTTTTTTTTTTTTAACCGCCAGAAGGGTGGGAAGGGGCAACCAGCATAGCAACCTTCCATGGGCGTGACCATGAGGGTTCTCGGAAGCTAAATTTAGTTGGCATAATAGAGACCAATGTGAGAGCTTTCTAAGTCGGACTCTACTTTTGTTGCATGTTTTCCTGATCACTGGACCAGAATAGTTGTGGCCAGAATATCAGTGGGCATGGGATCCCCAGAATCTGGTTGTGGATGCTATACGCAGAATCCGACGTAGAAAGATTGTTGCTGGCCAAAATAGTATGTTCAGCAGCTTTCGAAACGAGCAGATTCAGAGCGAAGCCCGTCCACGAGTCATAACAAATGGCGAGACTGTGTGTTGTGACTCATACCTTATGCGAACTTTTTAATCCCATCTATTTCAATCTGCGGATTAAACGAGGCCTTATTGATCAACTGTGTACGACATTCCTTGCTCAGTAGAATGGATTACATTCCGCGATAAAGTGGGAACCTGCAGTTTCTTGGAACATGAATTCTAATGCAAAAACAGTAAGAATTTATATCAAAAGCCGTAACTTTTTTTTTTAATGGACATTATTTAATGTAAAAAACCCAGAAAAAGTTATGCTAAAATAGTTAGTTCTACTAGGCCTACCAAGGGTCGTTGGTGCAAAATTTAGTGTGGGCCATTCTTTTAGGTCTCATATAAATGATTTGAAAAATTCATTAATGCTAAAATAATCTTTTAAGTGTGGGTTTGCCAAAAGATTTTAACAACTCTTTTTGATTTTAGCAAATGAGTTCACCAGGTACTAAAATCATGCTTGACCCTTGCACCTGGTGAACTTATTTGCTAAAATCATGATTGATTTTAGCAAATGGTTGCTAAAATCTTTTGGCAAACCCACCCTAAGTGGTTTCGTGAAACATCCAACTCTATTGAATAGTTGTAAGTTCTTTAATTTAATACTCCCTCCATCCCAAATTTCTTGTCCACTTGCATTATTCACGACACATCAAAAAATTGTTTATATTTTCATATATTTAATATGGATCTCGTTTGATAGTTCTCAATGAGTTCTATTAAACAAAGTTTTCAAAATTGTAAAAAAATTAAAAATTGAAAGATATAAACAATTAAAAATTGGCACGCATGCACATAAATAGACAAGAAATTCAGGACGGCCGCAGTAGTATTTTTAATTTTTCACTCAGAATTCAAGATGTCACACTGTGACTCAGAATTTTGGAATATTAGATCATACACATAATTACTCGATTAAGCTGATTTTTTACGTGTCTACTCAAAATATTAAATTAACTGATGTATTGTATAAAATTATTTGCGTAGAATTCGAAAATGGATCCAAACACCAATGTTTTTTTTTTTGTTGGTAAGTAAAATTCATTTCGCCAAAAAGAGCAGAAAAACTACAAAATTATTGAGGCATACCCCTGGACAACTCTGTACAACGAAAGAAATAGAAAACCTCAACAAGACAAACAACACGACAAACCAAATCTAAGGCCTCCTTTGACAAAAAAATTTAAACCGGTTTTTTAGTTTATTTGTTGTCTTTATTCAATTTTTTTTCGCAAATGTAAGTTTTGCATCAAATTTTTGTGGTTTATTGGTTCCTCTCGATAAGACGAATCTAAAGAGTATGAAATTATAGTCAAAACTAATTTTTTTTAATAAAGCAAAAAATACGAGGTTTATTGGATTCATTTTGGTTTTATTCAAAAAATAATTAATTTTCACTATAATTTCATACCTGTTAGATTCGTCTCGTCGAAAGGAACCAATAAACTACAAAAAAATTGACGCAAAACTAATAAATGCAAAAAAAAATTTGAATAAAGACAAAACGAATAATTAAAAAAACCTAATTTTTTGCCAAACGAATAAATAAGTGCCTCTTTTAATGCTAGAGCCCAGATTCTCTATACCGGAAAACCCTGGTGCCCCTGTGTCGAGAGGGCTTTTTTTTTGCCGTTGGATCACTCAAATATATTACTAGTAAAACAAAAACTCCTAAAATCCCTCGAGGCACAGGGGTTTTGGATAGGTCACAGGGAGGTCGATTTCGTCGACTCCAATTCGCAAGTGCACGCTGCCAAGCAGCCTTTCCTTACTTTCCCAGCCCTCATCACTCTCTCTCTCTGGTTTTTACTCTCGAAGCAGCCGACGCCGCTATGAACATCTCATCACTGAGGCTCGAAACAAACCCAATCACGCCTCCACTAAGGAGGAGCTTCTGTGGCGGAACCCTAATAAGAACATGGGCAAACAGTAGCAGCAGTTGTGGTGGATCACACTCTCTTCCCCTTCACCATCGTAAGTTCGCTGCGAACGCCGTTGTTTCTTCTTCTTCGACATCCGCCGTGGCGGCCGAGCAGGCAAGTGATGCGCTGAGTCGAATCGGGTCGCTGAGTCACGTATCGGGTGTGCTGGGGAGTCAGTGGGGTGATGAAGGCAAAGGCAAGCTCGTCGATATCTTGGCCAAGCACTTCGATATCGTCGCTCGCTGTCAGGTATATTTGTATACATCCACGTATGTATGGTTTGCTAGCTTTTCCCAATCATCATTCTGTAATGGTTTGTCATTATGTTTGAAAATTATTAATGCTTATTGATTACGCGCCTCCTTTCCACGACACATTGTAATGAGGCCTGGGTCACATAATGCACGTGCATAGCTGATCGTGAACCCTTTAATAACATTAGATAGTAAATTTTGTGAGAGTGAGAACTGAGAGGGAAAGCACAAAGCGAGGATTGAGGGCGCGGAGCGGATAGGCCTTCTGAAGGATTATGTGACTAAGGATGGGACCAAGACAAAGTGTATGGACCCACCACAATGTGTGGTGGAAAGATGTCATGAGGCACGATGTGGCGGCCCCAAGGGACACTGAATATTCTCTTGAATTTGGGTATGTCCTGCTCACTTATACATTGAAGTTATGAAGTTTTTGGGTGGGGGAATAAATATCTCACATTGTAGTCAGTTCAATGAAGCTTGGTCCAACTGATCAAAAAATAAATAAAATGAAGCTTTGGTCCAAACTATATGTATTGGCTATATACATATTTATATTGGTTGCTCATCTTAATTTTACCACTGATTATGGATCCTTTTATATCCACTTTGTTGGATGTTTACTAAAGCCAATTTGATAAGTGGTCTTAGTGGCCTGGTTTGAAATTAGGTCTCCAATAACAATAGCAAGCTTATTTGGTGGTGGTAATACACTTTACTAAAGCCAATTTTGCTGGCAAGGCATATGTGGTGCTGGTAGGTTGGTGGTGGTGGTGGTGGTTTTGGGATAAATAACATCATAGAAGTAATGAGTAAATACGTGTGTATATCTTCTAACTGTTGTAAGATTGATTGTGAATTCTAGTTAGGATTTTGACAGGTTGCTGGAGGTGATCTGCGCTAGTAGCCTCTCTCTCTTCTTCTTTTTTTTATATTTTTTTTCCTGAAAGGGGGTTGAGAAAAGTAATAAATGTTGGAGATGGTATGAGGTTGAAGGGGCGCTGTAGTTTTGCAATGAGGTAGTGGTAATAGCTTGTTCCAGTAATAATGCACTGGACGGTGGCTGCAATTTTCTAGGTGACGCTGTTAGTACTTAGTACAACAAATGGGGGTAATTGGATGCTAGTACTGGTAGTGGTCATGTCAATGGATATTGATAGCTACAAGCACTATGACTCGTATCAAAGTAGCCTTCAAACTGAAATTTTAACTTTGTTCAGTCAGATTCGATGATGGCTGTTGCATATTAATTGTGGTAGGCTTGTAGCCACCTGATGAGAGAGGAGCCAGCAGTATTAGTTCGTTTAGTTGCGGTGGTAGTAGGAATTAGTAGGCCATAGTGGTTCTAATTTGTGTCTTATGTGGTGTCAGCTCTCTTTGTCTTTCTCAGAAGGTCATGGTGGTGGCAAAAAAAGAGTTGGGACTTTTCTTATCTATTTAGTTCATGGTAAGTTGGTCGTTAATTAGAAGGAATAGGAAAAAACTTCATCCTCATAAATTAGTCTTGTGCTACACACAAATAGTGTTTTTCGATAAGGAGTGTATTCTGATCCTGTTGCAACATGAGCAAGAGTCCCAAATCACGAACCGCCCGCCTAGTTTAAGCTGCAGTTTCTTTCGTTGTACGTACCATTTCTAACTGGAATTACGATCACCACAAGTATTGTTTCGAAGATGTGCAGGTATTGCTTTTGAATTGAAATGAATGCTTTGTCCAGTTTTATCTGCAATGATAAAGGTGGAGACTCGTAATGGGAAATCCATGGAGCACTGTACAGGGCTCATGGTCAATAGACGATAATCTACAGATATGGATCTTTCGATCATATTATCAAATTAGTGGTCTTTTCTTCGATCAAAAAATAAAAATAGTGGTCTTTTCAGATGAAATCTTGTTGAATAGTAAGTATGATACTAATGTCTTCTTAGATGAGATTATGTAGACTCGTGTGACACCAATGATCTTTTCAGATGAAAGCTTTTAGAATTTAAGTTTGATAGTGAAGGTTGACTAGTTAGGAACTACGAATTCCAAATGATCTCTCTGACTAATCCAGTTCATTTACAGTTTTGAGGGGAAAAGGCTTATCATTGTTACTTTTATGTTTACAAGAAGTTGCTATAAGCTCATTATGTTGATCCAAAAGGTATCAAGAGATTTGCATAATCATGATAACACTGTTGATTTGTGATTGGTAATGCGAGCGGAACTCAATTCATGGTGAGGGCAATATATCAAGATTTGTTCTTGTGACTTGGTCATTGGCTATGCACGTGGTACATATTCTTTTTACTTTTTTGTGGAGTTCATACCTATAAAAGCTGTTCTTCATCACAAAAAACAAGTTGGATCCCCAATTTAATATTGTTTTTGAAATGAGCCCTTGGCTCTGAATTTTTTCCTAGATCTCTTATCAATATTCAACATCGAATACTGGTGAACGAGAACATCTATATTCCAATGTTTCAATTTTATTTTGCTTGTGGCTCTTAAAGGATCTGCTTTTATGAAATTTAAGAGAAGAGAATGTACAAGGAAGGGTTTATCCTTTTTGAGTTGCTAAAATGTTCGTCTGCACTTGCTTTGCTTTAACTGGCCTAAGGCGCTAATAATATTTTTGGTGTAGTAATCAGCTTTGTGTCTGTGACTTCAACCTTTTTAATCTGAAGCTTTAAATGCAATTTGGTGCCAGGGTGGAGCTAATGCTGGGCACACTATTTACAATGCAGAGGGAAAGAAATTTGCACTTCATCTTGTTCCTTCCGGTATTCTTAATGAGGAAACTCTCTGTGTGATTGGCAATGGGGTAGTGGTGCATTTACCAGGGTTGTTTAATGAAATTGATGGCCTTGAAGCTAATGGGGTCTCCTGTAAAGGAAGAATACTTGTATCTGATCGGGCTCACTTGTTATTTGATTTTCACCAAGAAGTAGATGGGCTTAGGGAGGCTGAGCTTGCAAATTCCTTTATTGGCACCACCAAGAGAGGCATTGGACCTTGTTATTCTAGCAAAGTGATCCGTAATGGCATTAGGGTATGCGACCTTAGGCATATGGACACTTTCCCTCAGAAGCTTGATCTCTTGTTGTCAGATGCAGCTTCAAGATTCAAAGGTTTTAAGGTTAGCCCAGACATGCTCAGAGAAGAAGTTGAAAGATACAAGAGATTTGCCGAGAGGTTGGAGCCCTTTATTGCCGATACTGTGCATGTGATGAATGAAGCAATTTCACAAAAGAAAAAGATTTTGGTGGAAGGTGGTCAGGCAACCATGTTGGACATCGACTTTGGAACGTACCCCTTTGTAACTTCCTCTAGCCCTTCAGCAGGTGGAATCTGCACTGGTCTTGGCATTGCTCCTAGAGTTATTGGTGACCTAATTGGAGTGGTGAGTTTATAATTCTTTGATTTCTTTGTTTTTTGTTATTTCTCGTCGGTCTGGTGTAGAAATGATTTTCCTTCAAAATGAGTAGAAGATACATACAGTTACCATTGTCTCATGGCCTGTAAATATGAGTCATGCACGTCAACTTTAAGCCTGTGTCTCGACCGTGGAGTTGTGGAGTGATTCACCTAGGCAAGGGAGACAGAAGATGTTTGGCAAACCAAGGAATGCCTTGGTTATTTCTACATCTTATCAGAACAAAAAGATGAGGTAACCAGGGACGTAAGTTTAGCTTCTTCTCTCTACTCCACAAATCCATGATTCTAACGCAACCTGAAAATGCTATAAGATATTAACCAGGTTAAACAGGTGGTCAATAGCTTGACGATGAGTACATCAGGAAAAATAAAAATTCAATTTTCCCCTCAAGAAGTAGTTATCATGGCCATTTATAGTGCCTACCTGGTGTTTCTGGTGCAGGTTAAAGCGTACACTACGAGAGTTGGTTCGGGTCCTTTCCCTACAGAAAACTTGGGTAAAGGTGGTGATCTTCTTAGGTTTGCTGGGCAGGAGTTTGGTACAACTACGGGGCGTCCGCGTCGTTGTGGGTGGCTTGATGTAGTTGCTCTAAAGTACTGCTCTCAGATTAATGGCTTCTCTTCTCTAAATCTCACGAAACTTGATGTTTTGTCAGAGTTTTCTGAAATTCAGTTGGGTGTAGCCTACAAGCACTTTGATGGTACACCAATTGATTCATTCCCTGCTGATCTTCGTGTTCTTGAGCAATTGAAGGCAAGTACTTTTTTCTTTCTCAATGTAGTTATATGGAGTTGTGTATTTACTTTCACAAGTCTCCACGAGCAGCTGTTTAATAACAGGGTGAATTACACTTGGGTCATGAATTTGAGGGCGGACCTAGGACAAATCCTATCAATAAAGAAAAGTTACAGTTAGATCATATTTTTGACCTAAGTAGACAATAATGCCCATGTATGTTAAAGAAGAGAGATTATTGGAATTGATTAGAGTATGTCTCTTTGAGGATAGAGAGAGGAAATAATAGATATAGCACAAATAGAAACGACGAAGCACGAGCACAAACAAACAAACAAACAAAAAAATCAGGGGATCATCCCCATTAATATTCAAATCCTAAAAAGTCGAATTGAAGCACTGAGAACTACAACCATTTATTAGAAAAGGTACAGAGATGGAGTACGGGAGAGGGGAGAGATGGAGAGAGGTAAATATTTTAGATAAGATTATTTGGGAATTGATTTGTACGCTCATTTTCTAATTTGAATACACTGATCTTTAAATGAATCTATTGTATTACCCGTTACATGTGTGAAAAGTAAAGAATATACAAAGGACAATTTTGTAACTTTGTGTAAAAATATGAAATGCACACATTAAGGGGTGTCAATATCCATTGGTAAAGAAACTATGTTCGTTGTGTGTGTGTATGTGTGTGTGTGTGTGTGTGAGAGAGAGAGAGAGAGAGAGAGAGATGTATACAGCTATAAATAGTTTACCCATGTGCCTTTTCTCTCTCTCTCTCTCTCTCAAGAAAACCATGGTGTATGCACCTCACCTTCTTCAAAACCTGTTGAAGATGTCATCGGTTATGGGTTATGAGACAATGGCATCGAGGCTAGTGAATATGGATACACCAAGGAACTGGTGGCCAAGCTAGCCCAAGTCCTAGCCTTTGGCTCATCTTTGAAAATGTTGACGAGGCTCTCGATTGGACACCAGAAACCCATAACCGACGACATCTTCAATAGGTTTTGAAAAATGTGAGGTGTAAACACCATGGTTTTCTTTCTTTTTTCTTTCTTTCTTTCTTTCTTGAGAGAGAGAGAGAGAGAGAGAGAGAAGGTGCATGGGTAAAATGTTGCTCTAGCTAGACCTATAATGTTGGTATTTATAGTTGTATACACCTTCTCTCTCTCACACAACAAATATATTTTCTTTACCAATGGTATATATATATATATATATATTTTTTTTTTTTTTTGAACTGCAAAAAGGTGGGAGGGGGCAACCACCGTAGCAACCCCCTAGGCGTGACCATAGGGGCTCCCAACCCACCAGTGGAATGTCCAATTCGAGCCATAGCTACTGTCGGTGAGGACAGGCCGTCACCATGGCTCCACCTAGGTACAAGTGGGCATATGTGTGTACCCCCACAATCCCTTGCCACCGACAAGACTCGAAACCGAGTCTCTCCTGGGAATGTGAGGCACCCTGACCACCAGGCTACCACCATCGATGCTTTTACCCATGGATTTTGACACCCCTTTTCGTGTGCACTTCATATTTTTTTGTGTTTATTACGCAAAGTTATAAAAACTTCCTTAGTATATTCTTTACTTTTCACACATATAAAGGGTAATATTGTAGTTTCATTTAAAGATCAGTGCATTCAAATTAGAATATGAGTATACAAAATCAATTCCCAATTAATTTTATCTAAAATATATTTACTTCCCTCCCTCTATCCCCTCCCGTACTCCATCTCTCTACCATTTTAACAAATGGCTGTAGCTCTCAGTGCTTCAACTTTTTACTATTGAATATTAATGGCGATGATTCCATGATTTTGTTTGGTTGTGCTTGTGCTTCATCGTTTCTATTTGTAATGTATTTATTATTTTCCCTCCCCCTCTTTTATCAGCTTATGTCTTCATCTTTTTGTTTTCTAATTTCCTTTTCCTTGATGACTTACCATCAATCATCTTTGTTTGGGTTGATAAATTTGTCATTTCTTTATCAAATTTGAACATATAGCATCCATTATAGTTTTTTCAGTTGACAAATGTTCTGAAATGAACAAGTTATCATCCTACTTTAAATTTGCTCGGCGAAAGTAGTGTTAGTTGGAGTCTGTCAAATGCATAGGAGGACATGGTGTCTATCATCCTTTTGCAGATCGTTTTGATAAATTTATCAAATGTTAAATAATTTACTAACACTGATCAATTTATCAGTTGCTTTTTAACAACAACAATTTTTGTGGCAGGGCACCAACATATATAGTACAATATTTTTCTATGCAAAATGTAAATAGATGAAAAATATATTGTCTTATCACTTTTTTTTTGTTTGAATTTAGTTTGAAGAAGTTAATATGTAAGTTAGCTCTCGAAAGGGAAATGTTTTTATAAGATTGACATGATCTTTACTTTGATTGGCAATAAGGGTATTCATGGGATATTTCAAATTAGAGGATTACATGGGACCTTGTTTTTGTTGAGAGAGGTATTTGTAAATTTCGTCCTAAATAAGGACTTTGTGCCGAATGCCCCATAATAATGTTCAATGTAGGTAGCTCATTTATGTGCATTTATTAAGTGTCTGGCATTTTATTTCGTTTGATTGATCTGTACTCGAGTCCATAATCCAAACACAGCTGAAAGTCATTCTTTAAGGATGGAAAAGCTATTGAGAAAGAAACTCACAGGTGCCATATTGCATAAACTGAGAGACTAAATCTTGTCTTCACCTGGGAACCGTATCAATGGATAATCTTTGACCTGAATGTGATGAATTGGAAGATTGACCTGAATGTGATATACATTTTTACTCCAAATGCTTGGAATCAAAATTAGATGATACTGTATAATTTCTTTTTTGGAGAGCTAGAGAAAATAATTGGATACGCAATATGGCAGTTTGCCTCCTAGTGGGCTCCATTCAGCTTCCGAATTGTTTCTCTCTTTATGTATTTCAGGTGGAGTATGAAGTTTTGCCAGGGTGGCAGACGGATATTTCTTCGATCAGAAACTACTCTGATCTTCCAAAGCCGGCACAGAGATACGTGGAAAGGATTGAAGAACTTGTTGGAATTCCAATCCATTACATTGGCATAGGGCCAGGGCGCGATGCTCTTATATACAAGTGATACCATTTATTTCTCCCTCTGGATTTCCCGTAGGGTTTATGTTCTTCTCAATAGCAAGACGAGGCTTGTAATGCTGGGAAAATGTGTCCCCTGTGTTTGGGATTAGTTTTTGGATAAACAATGACTTTTAGTTAGTTGACATGCATTGTTGTAGCAACTATTGCTTCCCATCTGGGATACTTGGTTTCATAGGTGTGTTGTCATTTCCCATAGCTGTGATGGGTTATTTATAGGCAATTTTGGTTGGATGATGTGAAGTTAGTTTTTCCTCTCTTTTCACATTAGTATTTGTTCGAACCCTTCTTTTTTTAGGTAAAAATATTACTCCCTCTGTCCCTTTTATAGTGTTTAACTTTCTATTTTGGGTTGTCCCTTAATAAGTGTGTGTTTTGAAAAGTTAGTTGGTATATTTATTATTTTGTCTTTGAAAGTATATTCCTTTTTAAAAAGTTAGTATGTATTATTATATTGATAAGAGTAAGTAGTAAAAAATAATGTAAAAGTTGATGTGAGAAAATAAATTGAAATTATGGGGCAACACACATAAAAAGGGCCGGAGCGAGTAATATGGCAAGAGACGTTTTTTTTGTTCCGCCATACCCCATTAATTTAAGATGTTTCAAATGATTTCATTTCTATTTTCTCCTAACCCCGAGTACAAAAAGTAAACATGCGTACTTTTCCTATTTGTTTTTGGCAAGGAAAATTGGCTCCTCCCTCTCTCTCAAGTTCAACAAAACAATAGCAATGAGAATTCCTTTTCTTCGTGAGAAGAACTAGCAACAGAGGCGCTGTTTCAATACAGTTGTACAGTGCGCGGGAAGGGAAGGCCATGATACTATATCAATTTCTCTTTGTTTTTTTTTTTCCTTATCCCTTTTTCTCCGGATCAACAACTTGTCATCAGATCCGTGAGAGTTATGTGTCTCCAAGGATGGGACCAGGAAGCGAATCTATCCTGGGCTAACTCAAACTTGAACATAAATACATAATTGTTTAAAAAAAAACACCGAAGAACAGTATAAAAAAAAACTTACATTGTTGAAGTTGTACCCTACGATGTTTTAGAAAGTAGAATTCATTTATTATCGAATCGACGTCGATATCTTCAACAAGTTCTTTTCCAGTGAAGATAATTATTGAAACCGTCTGATACCCTTAGTGCCTAAACCCCCAAAACTCTAAAAAAGTGCCTAAACTTCTAAAACCATATGAAACCGCATGATCCGTAGTGCCTAAACCCCCAAAAAGTTGACCTAGAAATAATGCGCGTGGTTGTTTCAGTTTTCAAAAAAAAAAAATCCTTGACCTAGTGGGAATTAAGTTTCAACCCTTGACCTAGTAGGAATTAAGTTTCCAAACTGTGACTTAGTAGTAATTTTCCAATGACAAGTGCAAGTAGGTTTTTTTTTTTTTTTTTGGAACCAAAAACATAAACTTGTATTATTAGATTAAAAAAAAGGACACACCGATCTGAAAATATAAGAAAACAACTGTGAAAAATACAAAAGCCGCATAATTGAAGTAGCCTCGAAAGGTCTTTGAAATGGCTTTCAGTGGATCAAGGTAAATTGAAATTCTTACACACTAGTGCCGCACACCAGCATCCCCGGGTTCCTTATTTTAATAGTTCTTTGATTCCGAGCCAAATAAGGAGGAAGCAAAGTTGTTTTCCCATGTACTCGACCTCCCCACCCGAATCTGATAAGCAAATAATATGAGTCTAATTTTGTTCACTCTCGCTTTGTTCACCTTCGGCGAGGGTATGTTTATTCTGTGTCTCACGTTGCTAATCGAAACCATTTAATATTTCATATTCATTTTTTAGGAGACACTGATAAATTTCACCTCAAACGAATACCAATAACTGTTTCAACTAAGAGTGTATTTATTTTCAGTAAAGTTCTTGATTGAAAATTTGAACTCGTAAATCACACGCTTACAAATATCAAATTAGTTGAGTTTTCGCTTAGTCACCTAACAAATGAACGGTTTGATTATTGTAGTGAAAAACGGAATGAGCAAATCTTTGTGAGGGTGAACAAAACGTCTTTTTGTTTTTAATAGGAGGGTGAACAAAACGAGAGGGAACAAAATTGCTCCATTCCTTTTACAATAATTAATATTTTTATATGTATATATCTATACAGATTTTATTTTTCTAAATATGATAAAAGTAATGTACCAAATAATGAACAAATACTTTTTTTTTTATCCGAATGAACCAATACTTCATTTCTATGTTTTCTTATTTTGTCAACTCTCATCACTCAATAATATTGATTTTCTTGTCTTATTTACTAACTCAAATGTCCAAATTAGCTTACGCTCATTTCAATTAAGATAACACAAATTAAAACGGTGAATAAGGACTTGATTTCCCAATCCAACCCTTCCTGATGGATAAATAACAGGACGAGAATAGAAAACTTAAATCAAACTGATCGGCTGATTCGGCTCCATTATCATCCGTCCAGTGGCTTTCCCTGCCTCCTTTTCTTTAGAGGGTGAGAAAGGGCGAGATAAGAAAGGAGATCAGATCCCACCAAATCCGACCGGAAGAACCAATCAAATTTTCTTTATTATTGTACATTTTTCTAAATTTCACTCTAAAATACTCAATTCAAATATAAAGAAATTTGCCAATACTTGGAGAAGGCTGGGCTAAAATTACAAAAAGCAATCAAAGAAACAAAATTGGGAAAATAGAAAAACCTTCCAAAACCCAGCAGCTATATACATACAGCAACCTTCATCCCTCTCTCTCTCTTTCGTGTGTGTCGCCTGTGAGTGTGAAATGGAGAAAGGAAAGAAAAGTAAGAACTCTTCAGCCATGTCTCTGGAGCAGTTCGTCTCCACCATGGCCCCTTTAATCGATATGGAGAAGGTAATCTCTCTCTCTCTCTCTCTCTCTCACACACACACACACACACACACACACACACACACAGAGGTGCATATGCATATTTCGTCGTTATTTTTTAGAAACACTTATTTTCAGTTTTCCCCTAATTTGGGTAAGAAAAAAAGGGTAGAACTCAAAAAAGGTAGGCAAAATGGTATGCCATTGGAGATGGGTTTTTGGTTTTTTTATTCAAATTTTGAGTTTGGGTAGAAAAAAGGGTAGGGATTGGAGATGCTATAATCAATAGGAAAGTGATTTGAATTCTAAGAATTCGCCTTGTCAATCTCTGATTGCCCTCAACTCTTTCAGTTTTGTTCACAGAATTGCAATTTATCTTTGTACTTTTGCTAGAGATTTTTCTTCTTCTCATTGTTCTTGGACACCAGTAATCTTGAGTGGAAATAGAAATCAGATTACCAGGAATAAAATACCCGCCAATCTAATAATGCCTGAGGTAATTCCCTTCAAATGTTTGGATTAATTACGAAAAAAATGTTTTATAAAATTCCTACAAGTTCAACATTTTGTTTCTTGAGGATTGAGGCATGAAAACTAAGATTATTGGATAGTTCATCAGGAGTCTTCGTATACATACTAAAGAATCCGAACAGTGGAATCATATTCCAAGTCCCTCTTAAGAATGATCTTATGGATACCAATTATGGCTTAAAATGGGCAAACAAGCACTATAAAACGAGCACCTCACGAAGATACTGACGCGTTCCAGTGATAACGTTTTACTGTCTTAGGAAGCTGAAATATCAGCTTCCATGACTTCAGGGGCGACAAGGAATTTGGATACTGCTCAGAAGAAGGGCTCCACCATTCTTAATTTGAAGTGTGTCGATGCTCAGGTAGCAAGTTCAGCATCTTCTAGCTGCTGTTGGTTTAAATTATCCAAATAACTTTATTTTCTTCTAATTTTGCTGCTTTTTTCTCATCGTAGACAGGATTAATGGGAAAAACTCTTCTCGAGTTTCACTCTAACAAAGGTGATGTTCTTCCTGCTCACAAGGTGAATTTATGGCATCAACTCATTAGTCATTACTATACTAATTGTCACGGTTATCATATGTCATCGCGTAGGGTATGCTGGCGTATATTGACAAGCCATATCGAAATTGGTGATGTTTAGTAAGGTTGCCTCTAAGTGAATACTGTTTCTGTCTTTCCCTTTCAGTTTGGAACTCATGATGTTGTTGTTTTAAAACCAAACAAGGCTGATCTAGGCTCCCCTCCACTTGGTCAAGGTGTAGTTTACCGTCTAAAGGTAATTGTTCGAGTATGGCTAGTCCAATTGATTTGCGGTAAATGTTATTTTTCATGGAGAACATAATCATCTTCTACTTTTTGTGTCCCTTGTTATGATATTGGTTGATCAAACAGGATTCGTCGATCACTATTGCTTTTGATGACATCCCAGAGGATGGTTTGAATAACCCTTTACGTCTTGAGAAACTAGCCAATGAGGTATCAATGCTCGTTCTAAGTAAGCTGTAACATCTACCATGCAAATTATTATTTTTTGCCTCTGGAAGTCAATGAAACATTAGGATTTCACTATAGATGGTCCCCTTTAATACACAGAGTAATTTTGATGAAAGACAAAGATGACTCTGAAAAATGTTTTACATTTTTTTTGTTTCCTTAGGTGACATACCGCAGGATGAAGGATACATTGATACAACTAAGTAAAGGAGTTCTGAAGGGACCTGCTGCTGATTTAGTCCCTGTGTTATTTGGAGAGCGGCCACCAACAATGTCAAAGAAGGACGTTTCTTTCACCCCATTTAACTCCAACCTTGATCACTCTCAGGTCCTTAAACTTTATCGCATCTTCTTTTACAAACATGGCATCCCCCCGCTTTCTCTGCATGTGTGTGTGTGTGTTCATATCTAAGCCTTTTTGTGGTTCAGCTTGCTGCGACTCTTTTCGCCCCCATTTATGAGTGGGATACAATTACAAGAGATTAATGTTCTGTTTCTAATTCTTTGTATATTTTGGGTTTCATTAAGTTACGTTATACTTATACAAGAGAGTAAAAGAAGAAACTACGCTAAGAGTCCTTATCTACTAATCTAATTATGTAAGAGGATTAAGTGTACACTAATTATACAAACACCCACAACTTAACAGTATTCTTTATGGGTATGTAGCATTACTGTTATTTTACTTTCGTCTTATTTATTGTCACTTATGGGGGATGGGTGGTGTCTTAATTTCATTGTGGAAATTCTTTGTGGAACATGGACTCAATTGAAAAAACGATTTTGTTGAAACATGATAATTATACTGGTTCCCCTCTTCATGCTATTTAAGACGGGGGAGATTTCATGTGGCTTAATTGTAGACCAAGAAGTTGATGTGCAGTATCAAAATATTGTAATATTTTAATATTAAATAGTTGGTTGCTTTTTCTTTCGGCTTCCTTTGGTTGTGGAGGATTTTTCGTACTTGTTGCTTCCAACTTATACTTGTCGATAAATGTTAATTCAGTCAATTTTAACGCTATTTTATTTTTATTATGGATACCCACATGGGTTCCATGGGTGGCATTCAGAGGCAGTACATGTGGATGTGGTTGACGGAAATTGCCATGCCCACTTCAACAAGTTGTAAGTTATAGTGGTGCATCTTCACAAATTGGTATTGATTGTATCCCGAGGTCGTAAAAGCGATCCGCATTAACTCAAATCCCCCATGTCTGAGCAAATTTGTATCCACCCATAACATATGCAGTGAATCCTACTCGGCGAGAGTTGGTTTCACAACTTTCTAGAAAGTGCAATAGTGAATACTCATGAGTCAAGTTTGATTAGAACAGATGTTGAGGAGATTGAAATGTTCAATAGCGTATCGGGCAGGAATAGAGTGAATTGCAAATACGTTTAATTTCTTTTCCTATGTATTACACATCCACTATCCTTCCACTAACCAAACCAAACCAAGCAAGTCCCAATCAATTGGGGTCCGCTAGATGAATCCGTTTCCTACATTGAGCTTTGTCGAGGGCATTGTGTTCCATGTTCTTTAGAAAACCTAGATCCTTTTGAACTATTGCCTCTAAAGTCAATTTGGTCTTCCCCTTCCCTTACTGTTACGCTCTCATGTAACCATATCACTCCCTTATCTACTTCGTCAGCCGATCTCTGATAGACATATCCAAACCACCTTAATCTATTTCTCTCATCTGACCGTCTATCGGTGCTACCCCTACCATATCGCCAAGGTTCTCCTCTCTAATTCCACTTTGTTTCCCCTCAATAACAATAATTCGAACAATGTCCAGTAGGAACTCGTTCACTTTTATTGTCCAACAAGGTCAGATGGATGGCAACGGGGGAAGTGCGATCCTGTGGCAAACCTTTTTGAGTGCACAGGGAGACTTGTGGCTCTGAAATTTGAAGTACAACTCGGCTCTGAAATTTGAAGTACAACTCCTTATAGACATGTCAACCAAATTGTTATGGGGAAAAATATTCTGGGCATGTAAAGCCCACATGTTTAACACCTCCTCTCTATAACAAAAAAACGTAAGGATTTACTAAAAGGAAAAAAAAAGAAGAAGGTGCAATCACCTAATAAGGAGGGTATCACAAAATCCCAAATAGCTATTAGCGTTTCCACCTATCCCCTTATCTCCATTAGTACCAATGCAAATTTAAATAACAGTCTCCTAGATATTGACTGATCCTTCGACTTGCACAATGTAACAAACTCAAAGACCTATCTTCACTGCGTATAATGGTGTCTCTAGATCTTTACATGGTATCCCATTCTTTATTCTCCAAGTACACAAGATCTAGTGGATCAAGAAGGGTGGTGCTAGGATGATCTACTATGTGAAGAGTGTATTGGACCCTTTTTTTTTATCGCCAAGTGTCATTGTTATTGTGCATTGTTTGGTCTATTCCTAACAACTTAAGTTCTTGGGATAATGGGTTATCTAGCATAATAAAAGAGCTTTTGTTTTTGGAGGTCTTGAGTATTTTTCTTGAACAGCGGAGGTCTTGATCCCAAATCTCTCTATTTGCATGTGTCTTCCTGTTGCATTTTGCATCTCTTCAAGCATTACAACTGTCTAGATGGGTTGCGCATATGAGATGGGGCTAGATGGCCTGATATATATTGGATCCATTTTACAGCATCCGAAGTTATTTGGACAATTGGTAATCTATGAGAAGATGCTCCATGCATTCACCCTCTTACATCAGATTTTGCAATTTGAGGACATCACTGTGGCATGTGATTGTAATATGGTTTCTGGTTCATTTTCCTACGACTGTGATATCTTTTGTTTTCAACTTCCAATTGAGTAACATTGACACACATTCCTTCTTATGAAGAAAATTCAATATGGTTCATTTTGTAAGGACTCTGGGGCTTTCTATCCTTTTTTTGTAGTTGTATAGTTCAGAAATCTGCTTCATATATGGAGCTAATATTTGCATATGTGCAGGCATATGTAGGTAAACATCCATTCATATATGCTTAAACAATGTTATTATTTGTTTCCTAGGCTCGATGTCTGCTGCGTTTTTCATACACTAAAGCTGTTTCTCTTCTCCTTCAAGAAAGATGCCATTTCAAAGGCCCTGTCATCGAAGAACATATTTTTGCTGCATGGGCCTCCTGGAACTGGAAAGACCACAACAGTGGTGGAAATTATCTTACAAGAAGTGAAACGAGGATCAAAGATTCTTGCTTGTGCTGCTTCAAATATTGCCGTTGACAACATTGTTGAGCGACTCGTTCCTCACAGGTAACTTGGTTTGTTTTCATCCTAGAAAAAATTCTTCATTTTGATACCTTTGGGTAGAGTGTCATATAAAGGACTACAAATGTCGGTGAAGGAAGTTTAGAAGGAAGCCAGACCAATGCAATCCTCTTTAGTCTTTTCTGGACTTTAAGCAATCTGTATCAACTTTAGTCTTTTTAACTTTAAGGAATCTGTATCAACTTAGCCTGGCAGATTCATAGTTAACCCCACCGTGCATGTTTAAGATATTATGTAATTGGTATTTCTTTTGCCATTATCATGATTTTCTTCCCACTTAACCAACAGTAGAAAGGATTGTGATTTCCTAGCTCTAACATTTTGACATTAGTACACATATAGCTCAAGAGCGAAAATGAGTTTGTGTAGCTGACATGGAAGTCTTAATGTGTTTTTATTTGAGCTGAGTATTAAGAATTAGGTCCACAGGCTTTGATACGATATGGCATCCAATTGCTTTAATCTGGGTTCCTGTGTATTAAGGAAAAGGGTGGTTCCCTTCGCTACCTACCTCTGGCTGTGGGCTTCTTATGGCTTTAATCTATTCATATGCCTTCATTTTTTCATGAAATGTCTTGTCCCTAAGTTGTGTTTCTCTTGTGCTTTCTCATTTTCTTGAATTAGAGTGAAGTTGGTGAGAGTGGGACATCCGGCGCGTTTGCTACCTCAAGTCTTGGATAGTGCTCTTGATGTGCAGGTATAGATATGTATTCATGAGAAAACATTTTGGACATGTAAATGTGGGATCATGGAATTGTCACACCTGTAATATGGTTTTGCTGTACATTCTGACCTTTTATTTAGGTCAATTGATGCAACCATGTCATTTTCTTTTTCCTTTTTTAACTGTTTCCTTCACAAGAGCAGATTTTTACTGGTTCCTGCTAAGGAAAGACAGAAATTCACTAACACGGCTCTCAATATCCATACATGCATGCATACCACACTTAGTGTTCCATTCATGGTAACACAATTTTATTTCTTACTAGGATTTTAGAGCGTATTCATTAGTGATATTGTAAATGGTGTATGTCATTCGTTTTTGGTGCTTTATCTTTTGTGATTGGGGGACCACCGAAATGTAATTTTGATATTTTGTTGAAGAAGACAGGAAAATAGAGGCAGTTGATTTAACTCTCTCTTCATAAGAATTAAGGATAACTTGGAATGCAATACGTTATCTATGTCCCTTAGAAGCATATCAAGTTACCCCAAAGAAAGTAGAAAATAAAATAAAAAATTTAAAACTATTGCAATAAAATGGATTGGTTGACATCTCATGAAAAGGAAAACGTAAGGAAAAAGAAAAAAAAATGATATGACAAAATAGCCACGTTAGGTTAATACGATCTCAATTTTGGTGGGACAATCCCTCTATGCAGTCCCCACAATCCACATGCAACAAAGCTTGAGACTCCACTGCAGATGCAATCTCTCTTGTCAAAGCGGAATTGGATTTTGCATCGTTGAAGCACCTTTCAATGAATTACATGAGCGTTCTTGGTTTGATCAGACTTCAGAGGGATCTAGGATCAACTAAAAAGAGTTCATCTCTCATGCTCTGTATAGAACAGTTCTTGCTTTCAAAATCCAACTGGTTGTCAAACTGCAAAAATAATTTAATATTGTTATTTGTGCATAACAGCCTTACTCATGGCGGACTTTAAATATTTGGAGGTATGATTCATGGAGTTGCACTTACCCATTGAATTTTGTTTCCTTGTAGGTTCTACGTGGGGATAACAGTGCTCTTGCAAACGACATCCGCAAGGAAATGAAGGTAAAAGATTTGGAGAAGTGCGTTGCAATACTTGATGTTTCACAAAATTCCTTAAATTTTAACTTTTCGTAATTGACGTTTTGCATTCATATTTTTTTTTTTTTTTTGTGGGTAAATTTCATATTTCTTTATTGTTCTTCACTAAATGCATTCTACACTACCATTATCAGTCATATGCAGTAGTTGGTTGCTTTTCAATGTTCATTTTATGTGCATGCGTTATGTGTCGGAAGGTGAAACCCTGGAGGCTGAGGTTTCCTGTTCTGATCATATAATGTGCTCACTGAAATTCATTTGATGGGAACCAAAAAGGAGAGCTACCCGATATCATTGCAGTGAGTGACTGTCTGCAGGCTTTGAATGGGAAGCTTTTGAAGACAAAAGACAGAAATACAAAGAGGGACATAAGGAAAGAGCTCAAGTCTCTATCCAAAGAAGAGCGTAAAAGGCAGATGCTAGCTGTGGCAGATGTAATCAAAAGTGTAGATGTCGTGTTGACGACATTGACTGGTGCAGTGTCCCGAAAATTGGAGGGTACAACATTTGATTTGGTGATTATTGATGAAGCTGCTCAGGCGCTGGAGATAGCATGCTGGATAGCTCTACTAAAGGTAAACAGGGACACAGATCTAATTCCCTTCCTTTAGCTGTGTTCTTGCCCCATAAAAGAACCCAATCATGGATTTGAATCCACGCCTTGTTGAGATTCTTGAGACTTACTATGAAAAACACTTTGTGCTGTTTACTTGGGCTTTGGAACTTTTGATCTCCAAATTTAGCATGAAAAATACAGGCCCAGAAAGATAAATTTGGAACATTTTGTATGCTAAATATGGAGACCAACTGTATTTAAATTTGGAACATTTTGCATGCTAAATCTGGAGACCAACTGTATTACTGTTTCCTTTCAAGTTCACAGACACCCTCTCAGTAGAGTTCTCTGTTTTAGGGCTCAAGATGTATACTTGCTGGAGACCACCTCCAACTTCCTCCAACCATTCAGAGCACAGAAGCTGAGAAGAAGGGCTTAGGGACAACCCTTTTTGAGCGCTTAACAGACTTATATGGGGATGAAGTCACGTCTATGCTCACTGTTCAGTACCGCATGCATGAGCTCATAATGAACTGGTCATCTAAAGAGCTTTACAACGATAAGGTGCTCATATCATACCCACTTGTGGAATCAGATAGTGAATTTTCTTAACTGAGAATGAATGAACGGACATTTTCCTCTGGAAAATCAACAAAGATGCTTATTTTCAGTAGTTTGTTTTTCATTATGTTTTGCCATTTCGTGTATTACAGGTAAAAGCTTATCCGAGTGTTGCTGCACATCTGCTGCATGACCTTGAGGGTGTAACGAAGTCATCTTCAACCGAACCAACTCTAATTCTTATAGACATAGCTGGGTATGCATTTGATTTTTTCTATTTGCACATGGCCTCAGTTATACAACCTTGTGCAGAACTCATCCTTGGAAGTCCGATAAATGGGAGGGTACCCAAGAGCTTATACACCACAGCCAGTTATGGGCTTGAACTGTTGTGGGACACTTGGGATTTCCTGTAGCACCACCCTTTCGGATCCAATGCCTACGACTTCCCATCAGTAGTCCTTTCCTTTTTGGCAGTTCAACTTCAACTATTAGTATACAATACAAGACACGATGTCCTTGCCCAACAACAGTGTTCTTTAATCCAGCCTTCACCTCCTCCTCAGCTAATTCCTGATGTGATGCTAGCTATGATAGTAATTGACACAACCCCTTGTGTAGACTCAACTTGGAAATAGTTGTTTAGGGGGAGGGTGTCCAAGAGCTTATATAACATGGCCACAGTGTGGGTTTAACTGATGAGGGACACTTGGAATGGCAGCACTAAGGTTCACTGAGCAATTGCTTAGAGCTTCTGTAAAGATTTTAACTTAATCTTCTTTTAGCTTGACATGAACTTGTTTTGTATGCTTTGTATGCTCAAATCCTCTCGTAAACACTCAATAGTTGTTCAAAGGGAGGCTCTCCTCTTAAATTCTTCAAAGCACCTTATTCATAAGAGAAGTGTATAGCTGTGGAATATCATTTGAACCTCTACAGTACCATCTCTAGTGCCATAAGAAGAGAAAGGAATGTTTCAGTCCTCCAACATTTCCTAGGCCCTCGTGTTCAATGCGAATTGCTCTGGCTGTTACGGCTTTAAGAAATTCACTCAATTCTGTTTCAGATGCGACATGGAAGAGAAGAAAGATGAAGAAGATAGCACAATGAACGAGGGTGAAGCTGGTGTTGCTATTGCCCATGCAAAGAGACTTGTCGAGAGTGGAGTCCAAGCTTCTGATATTGGAATCATTACTCCTTATGCTGCACAGGTATGATAAATAACTTTCATTAGGTTTAATTGTAGGCTTCAATTCAATGAATTTATATGCTTGGTGTGGGTATTTTAGGGTTTTGGATTCAAAGAAAGAAAACACGTACCCATTGTAGGAACAAGGAACTAGTAACCATAAAATCTTGTAACCACTATAGAACTCATCACTTTGCAGAAAGTTTGCATTATCTGAATCCTATAAACTATCCTTCCCTATTTGAGCCCTTTGAATTTCATATTCCAAGCAGTGTTCTAAAAATCGGTCAAGTCGGCCGACTAGTCGGCCCAAAGTCGCTAGTCGGAGGTCCCCCGACTTGATCGAAATCCGACTAGTCGGCCGCCTAGAGAGCCTAGAGAGAAGTCGGCAATTAGTCGGCCAAAAGTCACTAGTTGGCAGCCGACCGACGTGGGACCGACTAGTGTCTTTTAGAAACCTTGATTCCAAGTTGTTGGATTGATTAGTTATAAATATTACAACCTCAATTGTAGGTTGTCTTGCTGAAGATGATGAGAAGCAAGGAAAACAAGCTAAAAGATGTGGAGATATCAACTGTAGATGGCTTCCAAGGTCGAGAAAAGGAAGCCATTATCATTTCAATGGTCCGATCAAACTCAAAGAAAGAGGTAATCCTTGTTATATTGGTCCTGATAATTCCTTCCCGTTTGAGGGGGGAAAACTCAGATTGTCATATCAAAATTATAGGATGCAAATTCGGTAACTATGCAAGGCTGGGTTCTTTCAGGTGGGGTTTTTGAGTGATCGAAGGCGAATGAATGTTGCGGTAACGCGAGCACGGAGGCAGTGTTGTCTTGTTTGTGACACTGAAACAGTGACCGGCGATAAGTTCTTGAAGCGTTTGATTGAGTATTTTGAGGAGCATGGCGAGTATTTGAGTGCTTCAGAGTTCGGAAATTAACAAAGGGGAAGAAACAAATTTCCTGTCACACTGGCAACAATTCCTTTGGAACCCATTTTATTAGTAATTTGGACTGGAAGTTTTTTTTTTTTTTTAGTCAATCGATAGAAAAGATCAATTGCATCATATATGAAGTAGAAAACACAAACCCATGACATTACATCAATTGTGAGACTTCACGAGACAACCAAGCCCAACAACTTAACCAATACAAGAAAGAAGTCCGTTACAGGGTAAAAACAAAGAAAGGAAAAGCTCCTACATGCAGGCAGAGAAATTTGAACTCCTACCCTCCTAGTGAGATGCAAGAGCCTTGGCTAACTGAGCTAGCCCCAATTGGTTGAACTGGATTGAAAGTTAATGGGTTGACATTCACAAGAAGTGGAAACACTGACCTCATCTAGGAATCTTTAATTTTTTTTTTGAAACGGCATTTTGTGGAAGGGGAGGCTTCTCTCTGAGAGCAATCGCAGATTGGCAGTGGTGAAAAAATGGCTCATGCCATTCCCATTTTTTGGCTAAAATTACAAAAAAAACACTAAACCAATGGCCACTCATTTGCCCGGCCATAAATGGGTGCACCCATTCACCAAATCCTCTCTCCATCTTACATGTATCCGGTTTGAGATATAAGGAAAATTATTGAAAAAGAATGGTAATGCAAATGGCAATGCACCATTGTAGCAACATTGCCATTTTTTAGCCAAATGACACTATTCATGGCTATTTTTTAGGAATGGCTTATGCCATAATGGCACGACCATTGGAATTGCTTTAATAGACTCAATTATGTCTAGGGTTGTAGAGCCCATCACGGGTCCCGTTTAGATGATTTTATCATTTTCATTTCTTAGTTCCGGTATGTAATTATTCACATAACAATTCAAGCCAATTTGGTAATGGTAGCCATGTCAAAGTTTATTTTTTTTCAAGTCTTGCTACCATTTTTCTCGACACAAAAAAAAAAAAGGAAAAAAAAGTCCTGCTATGATGCCCCCAACTCCCAAGGTGGTTTTGGTGCATCGGTGCCACACAAATTTGATCATTGGATGTTTCCAATCAGATATCAACCACGAGAGGTGGAATTGCAATCTTTAGTTTTTGTCACTTTAAGTTGTGACAGCGTATAGGCATGAAACGTTGCAAGTTTGATCACATAATTGTTGCTTAGCAATCAACTCAAAACAAACTTGGATGCTTTTCTAATTCCATGTTGGAGCCAAGCAGGAAGAGGAGAGAGAGAGAGAGAGAGAGAGAGAGAGAGAGAGAGAGAGAGAGAGAGACAGTATATTACGTACTAGACGTACCGGTTGGTAGCGAGGGCGACTTACGAAAGACATAGTGAGGGCAACTTATGAAGGACTCGAGAATGTACTCAAGCAAATTTTGACACATATCAGTCTGCCTTGCATTGCTAACAAACTTGGTGATTGGTTTCAGTTGAACCAACTGTTCCAGTGATAAAAAGTAAGTAAAACGAAACACAATTACTAATCCAATGTACCACCAAAAAAGTAGTGATCCGGAAGTGAATATTGAACAGATTCAGAATTATGATGTTCCATCGTGTGATTTGATTACCTTCCAATCGGAGTTTTAAGTACAGAAAGCAAAAGACAAGTAACTTACACCACAAATCGAGTTTGGAAGGCATAGCCAAAAAGGGAGTATATTTACAAGTGCAGCTGATGAAGCAGATAAAACTTCACTTCGACTTCGACTTCGGGCTTCCTTTACAAATATTCCTCCATTTATCTTTCAGGTCTATCGTGGTCCGACCTTTCTGAAACACATCACTTCCAAACTCCAGAATCCTCTTCCATGGAATATTTCTGTCATGAATGCTTGAAAATTTCCTTATTCCCTCCTGCGATAGTGGTGGCAGAAGTAAATAAAAACATATTCCGAGCTCATTATTTAGAAGAAAGAAAGGCGCCAGAATAATAAAAAAGGAAATTGTGATGTTGATCCATGGTAATCCAAGCTAAATGCCATAAATGTGGGATGCCAGATCCAAAAATTCAGCCCCACAAATTCTTGGAGGCAAATCTGGAGGAAATTTGAGACCCGATAGAGATGACAGGTTACGGCTATCACCTCCACTCCACAGCTGATACGATTTTTTATCGCTTTATGTTTCCTTACTATCACTTTTGCATTAAAGTGCTTCCAGATCCTTATGAAGGCTTAGGGACTAGGGTCTATAGGTCTTCGGGAGCATACCTGGGAATCAATTGGAAGTGAGCTAAACGAGGGAGCTCTTGCTCCAGTTGGAGTTTTTGATGAGGAGGAATGGAGAATTCAATTTCCTTCTCCTGTGCCAATTCCATTTCTTTGACTATGTTTTGTGTTTTCAGTTCAATAACTGCATCCTCTATCACTTTAGCATCATTTCAAACAACAGTCCCAACAAGGCTAATATACTACCTTCGGTAATGCCATTATACCAATTATGGGACCAGCTCTAACAAGGTACAAGAGAACTGTGGCATTTCTCCTTGTGCCAAGATGGACTGGGTGGGTCAGTCTGGAGGTCATAGAAAGGCTGAAGGAAACACTTTGGTACAATTTCAACTGGGACTTAGATTTGGGTGCTCCTGATAGGGGTGAATATCGCAACCTTTAACTAGAAAACTACGAAATTGGTGAAATCTGAGGTGAAAGAGAGTTTCATCAGCCTTCCTCCACTCATTCTTGAAGATTACATGATTGCATCAAGTCCAATCTACGCATAGTTCTTTATAGCAGCCTTCATTGCAGTGATAGCATATGTAGCATATGGCTATGATGACAAAACATTACATACATCACGCCCTTGCATAGAAATAAATGTAAAACGTATGTACCTTTAGTATCTTCTCCTCTGCAGATGTCCACAAGACTTTCTTTCGCCTCAACTGAGGAATAGCAGGGTAAGTGCTGCAAATATTTGTCATTCGTCAATCATAATTTCAGCTCCAAAACAGAATATCATATTGTTCAAAAGACCAAGTGCATACACGAGGATGCAACAGAACAAGCAGCGGCGACTTGAGGAACCATTATCGTGGTTTCACTAGATAATTGCAATGAATATTCTATCGCTAAGAAAAAGAACAATGTCAAAATTCTGTTTGTTAATGCCAAAAAAAAAAAAGTCAAATGAAAGCACTTGGACACTGGAGAGAACAGAATTTGATTGTGTACTATAAATATGCATAGGATCATGTGCAAATGTACGTCTCTTGTCTCTCCACTAAAATTTGACCAATAGCTACACCTAACCCTTGGACTTTCCCATTTGATCTTTAGAATAACTATAAGTACCCAAAGAAGGTTCAAAGATTTTTCTCACTAAAAGGGTTCAAAGTCTTCTCTCACTGGTGACAACTGGGGTCAAGACTGTTCTCAGCAACTGAAAATAATGCAGAGTATTGGATAAACTTTCCAGCCCGGAGGTTCAATTGACACCAGTCCCCCCTAACTGGCGTTGCCCCAGAGAACAAGCTGTTGCCGAAAATGCTAAATTCTACCAGAAAGTTAAAAAAAGATCAATCATCGAACTGAAATTTCCCAATTAAGAATGAGAGGAAGAGGACGAACACAGCAAAGAACTTAAGCATATGATGGGGAACAGGAAAGATCACCGGACGATCTATTTGGGTTTGACCATAGAGGATATTATATGTATTTTCCAGTTGGTTGGCTTTTAGGATTTAATTTAGTAGTAGGCTTTGTGTGTTGTTGGTAGTTTCTACTTTTACAGGTTCACCAATAAAGAGGCGCGTTACATAGAAATAATCAGGTTTTGATGAATGGAAAATTTTAAATCGTCTCTGGTGGACTCCTATATGTCAGCAAATTCTTACTTGCAAAAATGCCAAAAGTTCTCGTCCCTCACGTGCAAATGCCAAGGGTTTTTTCTTCCTCTTCACTCTAATATTTTATTTTCACTTTTCTTAATTGTTCTGCGTCAGCGTAGATATCCAGGTACGAAATGTTCCTTTCATCAAAGCAATTCAAGGAAACTTACTACTGCTTTTGTTGCTTTTCATGCCTTCGGCGTGTTATGTGGTAATCAGATGTAGCCTTATCATTTTCTTCTTCAGAACTTTCACCTACATTGATGTTTGGTAGCCGAGCAGCATGTTGGTTTGAATCAGTAATAGGTGGTTGTAACCCTTTCTTTTGCATTACATCTTCATCACTGCCCTTGGTCTCATGGCCACTATCTGTGTCGCTGCAAGTTGAATTATCATCACCACGATGACAACCACGCCCTTCTTCAACCCGTTGTTTCTCTAACGCATTTCCAGATTGGCACTGTGGGCTCGATTTCCCCCCTTCTCTCTCTCCTTCCGGTAAAGCACCAAGTGTTCCATCATCCATTGTGGTCACACCTTCATGACAAGGTAGATTGTTGCTAACCCTTGACACCAAAGGTTCGGTTTGTTTCTTATCTACTTCCATATTTCCCCTATACAGAGTACTATTGATTTCATTTACATTGTTTTCAGTGGAGTTTGCTCGATTGTTTCCATTCACATTCTCACCTAGAATTAACTGATTTTGCTCTGGCAGCAGCAATTTCCTAGTACGTTTATCCACCCGATATCCATTCTCCAATCCAACAAACACTGCAAGCTCATTCCTCGCTAAAGCGGCATTTTTCTTGATTTCAAGGTACTCCGAAATCACATGAGAATATGCACAAAAAGGGCAGTAAAACTTCCCACTGTCATCAAATCTGGGTGCAGAACCCAAGCAGCTCTGATGAACCAATAATGGACAAGCGCTTCCACAGCAAACCAACAGCTGACCACCTTTGTTACACTTCATACAAAGATTAAGCTCTGTACAGTCAGCTGTTGCCAAAGAGTCCTGACTGATCGTGCATTGAGAGCTCAAGAAAGTACGTTTTTTCAAGGCAACATCAATCTTCTCGTCCTGATACCCATCACTATCGATAGACATTTCTCGTGTAGGATTATGCTCAATCTCATCTTTAGCATCATCAGGAACATCTTCTCGGTGTGTTCCATCTGAGAGTGGCACACCATTGCATGCCTTGATTTTGGCATTCTCACACTTATCTCTGGATTCATCACCATGTTTATTTTGTTGAGTTCCATTTAAAGGTGAGGCCATTGACATTCCCATTTCAGCACATTGCTTGCCATTATCCTTGGCTTCACAAGGAGGTAGGTCCCGTTGCGGTCCATCTCCACATGAATCTTCAGGCACCGTATCGCTATGACAAGGATTTTGTGGGCGATTAAGCAGTAATCCTGAAGTATCTTCACCATTACTTTGCCCATGCCTCTTTAATGCAACATAGCGGTCATGACAATCCTCTGAGAATGTGCTTTCCTGTGAGCCTCCTACATGAGATGATTTGGCCAAGTCACCGTCATTCCTAATAAATTGTTGTCCATTTCTTCGGTGTAAATCTTCTGGAAATTCATTGTCGATCACAGGAACGGAATTCTGATCTACTGCCTGACAGGTAAAAGTCGCATCCTCTTTAAGCTTCTTGGCGTTATGCAAAGGGGAATCAGGCCCATTGACCATACTGATACCATCCTCATTGGATTTTGCAGCCAGATCTTCGGTATCCAAGTCACTCCTATCCCTCTTGGAAGGTAACAAAGTGGTTTTGGCAGCATCTTCTTGCAAGAGGCAATCAAAATTTTCAGCAGTTGGAGAAGTTAAGTCCCCTCTGGCAACAGGATTGAGATCACCATCATCCATGGACATTCTGTTTCCAGACTGATTGCTGAGTGATAATCCACTGCATTCCTTCCAGGATGCAAGAATTGGATGGTTTCCTTCAAGAATTGCATCCTTCAGCTGTTTTGTCAAAAAGCAACATTGGCCAAAGCACTAACACCAAATAAGCTATAAACTTCTTAGGTTTCTATTACGTCTCTCAAATTTATGCATCAATGAAACAGATTCCTTCTACCTGTAGTAAAGTGCATTTTGGCAACGAAGCTCTTTTATGCATAATAAATGTCTGGACATCCCATTTAGACATCTCTGGTTGATCCATTCTCATATTTGAAGCAGATGTCTGCAAGCACAAGCATATAATAATCCCGAGAAAATCATCCATATAAGAGGAACGTGATTGAGCTCATGAAATATTCAAATCTTCCGGTTGTTCCATAATATTTATCAAAAACATGTAACCAAAAAATTTAAAGACTGCACAACGCACCAAGGGATATTACCTCATCCAGTATAAGTCGAACAACATCTTCACAGTGCTTTGATGGATCCAACTCAATTTTAGACTCTGGGGCAGAACCACCATTTTTGCTTCCAGATTGCCTAGCAAAAAAACTCTCCAAAATTCTCGAGGAGACCATTTCTCTTGCATTTTTCCCCAAATCGTCAGAGATTTCTGGCGTCCTCTTAACCAAATCTAATGAAACAAGGAACATTAACCTCGAAACCAAATACTCAGTACCAGGGGAAGACCAAGATATCAAAAAAAAAAAACCCACAAGTCTCAAGTAAAATAATTAGGTTCGCATGTACCGATTAGAATAGATGCATCCACTTGTTTAAAGCTTGCCAGAGCTTCAATGACCCAAATCCATGGAAGGGCTGACACAGAAGAAGCCATGAAAACCACAGTTTCAGAAGTTTCCACAACCAAAGAGTCGTCCGTGTCACTTATTTTTTCATAAACTCAGCGGCTTCAATTGATCATATGGGCAGAAGTGCACTCACTTTATCTGAAATTTCAGAAAGGGTTAACAGCATATCATTCTAGAGCATGTGCTGCTAAATTTATGCCTATAAGTGGTAGTGGCCAGGCTCAGCAGTGCTTCTGCAGCTGCCTCTACATAAAACCTGGACAAGCTAAAACATTGACAATTTGACACATACATCGACAATTTGAAACATACACAAGGCTTACAATGAAATCAACACAAAAAATAAAAAGAAAGACTAAAGCTGACACCGAGAAATCTTCTCAAAATCGCACACAACTAGAATGGAAATATCTAGCCTTGTCAGCATGTTCAATCATTAACCTATTACAAATCATTGAACAATGTTAACTACGTACTCTAAAGTCTAAACCATAAACCCAAAAGCCTAAACCCTTGTCAATAGAAGAAGTTATAGAGGCATAAAGCTGCTAAACTAGCAGAACAAGAGACATTAGTATAAGTTCAAAATTCAAATATCTGAATGCAATTAAACTGTCATTTGCCCTCCATTTCCCAAACCCATTCATATCTTTCAAGAAAAACCCAGAAAAAAAAACAACATAGAATTCAGGGTTACACTACCACTAGTACAAATTTTAGGAGGAGTTTGCCAAATTGGCTAAAAGTGCTAAACACGGATCACAGTTAATAGTTTCCATCAATGCCAATTAAGTTAAACTGCTTGCAAAAAAACCCATTTCAATTAATAGAGAAGGGAATTCAGTCAGTCCTTTACAAATGTCTACCTTTAATATATCCAAACAACAAATCAAATTAACTGAAATGGGTACGGGTATGCTCACCGTTCGAATTGAGTCGCCTGGGTGGCAAGAGAGAGAGGAATTTGGTGGGAGCGATGAGTACGTAAACGGGTCGAGTTCGTTCTTAGATTATGGCGTGATATGACACCGTTCGCCGGCGGCTAAACGGAGGAGGTGGAGATGGAGTGATTTCGCTGGAGATGGAAGTGTAAAAGTGACAGAGAATCGATTCAAGGGCTGAGATTAAACTTTGACAGAAGATGGAGACAGAAGAGTGGGACAGAGGATCCCACGCCGAGATTAGGGGGATCGGGTTTTCCGCTATTGAACAATTTACACTGGCCGCCCTAAGGCTTGGCAACAATACAGTGATCCCACTAGTTTGAGAAAATTACAGTATAAACCATATACATTGTACAAGCCCAAAAGCTTGGTGGAGAAAATTCAGCAAATTACCTTTAAGGGCAGAAATGTCACGAGCTTCGAACCAGTGAAATTTCACTGGGCTCGAGCTCATGAATTTCACTAGCTTTGACCTCGTGATTTTCGCTAGTTTTGAGCTCGTCAATTTCACTGGGCTCGAGTTTGTGAATTTCACTGACCTTGACCTCGTGATTTTCACTACAAATCTCATGAATTCAAACTCGTGAATTTCACTAGGGGCGAGCTCGTGAATTTCACAAATTTCTCAAAACACACCTAACTCATGAATATCGCTGAATTTTAAAACAAGACAATCACCTCGTGACTTTTATTAGCTTGAAACTCATGAATTTTGTTATTGAACTTGTGTTTCATTAGGATTTCCCAACATTGAGAACTACACACATGTAGAGAGAGAGAGAGAAAGAGTGTGTGTGTGTGTGTTCACAGCTCTCTCATGAATTTTGTTATTGAACTCGTGTTTCATTAGGATTTCCCAACATTGAGAACTACACACATGTAGAGAGAGAGAAAGAGTGTGTGTGTGTGTTCACAGCTCTCTCGCCCTTTTCATAATTTGCACTGTTTCGCCTTTTTCAAAGACGCCCAATTCTCTCTCTCTCTCTAAAAACCAGAACACCTCTCTCTAAACTTTTCCAAACCTTAGCCGCACCTCCTTCCCCTCCCCCCTAGGGTTTCCTCTACCCATGGCGGCGGGAGGGGAGGGTTCCGATCTTCTCTTTAAAGCGTTCTTGGAGCTATACTCTCCCATCTCTTTCTCCTCTCATCCTCTCCTCTTCCCCTCTCCTATCATTTTCTACCATTCTCCTCTGTTTGTGTTGAGAGGGCAGCGATCTGCTCAAGATCGTTGGGCACGAGTCTGTGGCTCGTGGTGGGCCTGGGTTTCAAGGCGGATTTCAAACGCGGCCGGCGGAGTGGTGGAAGGACATGAGGAGCGGCGGCCAGCGGCGGGGATCGAGGTCGGGATCCCAGATTCCGGAGAGGTTTATCTTGTTTGTTTGCTCTTTCTGTTTATTTTTCGTTTTTGTTTGTTTTCCCCTGTGAGGGATCGTTTCCGGTATGAAAGCCTCCGATTTGTGGAGCTCCTGTTTGTACCTTGTTCATCTACACTCAGTGCTGACTATCCAAATCACATGGACAACCCGTTAATCCGTTTGTGGGTGTGTCCCGACGGAGGGCTCCGATTTGGCATTTGTAACCCGTTAGGGCTTTACTGTTGAATGGATTCTGGTTCAAAAAAAAAAAAAAAAAAGAGACGCCCAATTAATTTCAAATTAAAGAGAATGCTCACAAAAATGATATCCTCCTTGGTCGATTAACATCCAAAATCCAAAAAATTCTTACCAGGTTTGGACGAATCTGCAAATCTTTGAGTCTCAATTGAATTAAGACTCATACTCAACCCAAAAATGTCGTTCTTGATTTGGTTGAGGTCATGACTCCACATATGGAGTACTCAATTTTTCTCTTTTCCAATCACATGCAAAAACTAATGCAAGATGCTAATAGTTTCAGTGGAAATTGGATGGCAATTGGCAAGATGTATCACCGGAATCGTCTTCTTCGTCTTCAACAATGGCATTTTTCGGTCGATGCTGTTATCGCCATAGATGGAGAGGAGGATCTGATCTAAAAAAGCTAAAATGGCTTGCCGATGAGGACGGCGTCCATAGAGAGCATGAGAGGTATTTGGGGTAAAACTTCGCCAAATCCTTCTTGGGACATTTTTTGGATTGTGATGGACTTGGAGGGAATTGGACACTAAACCACACTACTACAAAAAAAACCATAAACATAAACATGTGATGTTTCACTTTCTATGTCGCCCACAAAAGCGTGATGGCTACGGGTGACATGTTAAGTCACTGTTTTCTATCATGTTTATAAACTGTGATGGAAAGATAATAACAATCATGGTCAAAAAGCGTGATGATTTCTTGTAAAAACTGAGATGAAAACTAAATCCGTGCCTTTTTTCCCGATTTTTTATCTCGGTTTTTATCTAAAACCGTGATTAAATATAGATAACAATCATGATTTTTACCTGTGATCGTTTATGGTTGAAACTGAGATGAAAAATTATTTGGTGTGGCTTTTTATGGTTTTTAATCTCGGTTTTCCTCTAAAAACGTGATTAAATGTCTTTACCATCACACTAAAAAAACGTGATTGAAAAATGCAACAATATTTTTTTCTTCGAATTTGGTAAAATGCCCAAAGACTACGAGATCTATTCTCTATTTCACATCTCAATCATACCGTATTCACTTGAAATCTTTATCCATATATGCCAGCATTAACACGTACAAGACCATCGGCCTGTAAAAAGCCCAAGAAAGTTTTAGTACAAGCCCAAAAGCCCATCCTGATGGGGACTAACAAGATTAAATGCAAATGCCCAAACCCAAGTCTTATTCAATGCATAATAGACTTTGTTCATCTTTCCATATATTAAACTCCATACATATGAGTAAGGCCGCAAACGAGCAGAATCGAGCCGAACTTTAGAATGTTCAAGTTTGTTCATTAAGGTTTTAAACGAACTCGAGCCGAGCTCAAACTCACTAAAAATTTGACGAGCCGAGCTTGCCTAGGTTTGATTCGAACTCGAACATGTTCACAAGCCTTAACGAGTCAAAAATACTACTATATATTTATGCTCTCATACAGGTCTAAAACTGTAAATAAATTTTTTATTTTGCATATAAATAAGCTCATACATATATAAAATTACGAAAATATATCAAAATTTTAAGTTTGTAGTACTTTTAAAAGTTTATATTCATATAAGATATAAAATTTTCATTATGAACATGTAAAAGTTCTTACATGTTCAAGGTTATATGTGAAATTCTTACGAAATATATGTATACTCTAGGTTCGCGAGCCCAACCGAGCCGAATATCGTCGAGTTCAAGTTCGGCTCGTTTATGGACCGAGCCTAAAATTGGGGTCCAGGTCCGGCTCGTTTAGTAGACGAGTCGAACGAGCCATTACCGAATCGAGCCTCATTTGCAGCCCTACATATGAGTATACAAACCTACGTGACCCACCTCAAATCGTTTCAAGTCCCACTAAAATTTTGGCTCAAAGGTGCCAAAAACCTTATCAAAATCCTCTTTTCCCCATAGTTTACTCGAACCCATATTTGGATCTAACCACTAATTTTTAATGTGAAGGCTAAAATCAACCGCAACCTCCCCCTTCAGAAACATACATGATTTTAGTGAGTAGTTAGAAGGTTGACGTGCAATAATCCCGACCCATTTGGGGGCCTAAGGAAAAATCCCGATACTGAGGCCTTTCTTCACATAGTTTTCTGCTTTAAAATGGGCCAATGACATTAGCAATGTGGTCCTGTGGTTGGAAACCGATCCTGTGTCACATTGAGCTCTCCAAGGCCTATTAAAAAGGTGTATTTTGCTTAAATAATGCAGAATATTCACAGGTTTTAAAATGATTGGGCCTCCTATTTTAGGAGGCCTTAGGCCCGTGGCTTAGTTGCCTAGCTGCGGCACTGTGGACCTATAATTGTATATAGTGAAAATATTAGTAAATAAATAGAATTAGTTTGATTTATTTATCAATAAAAACCTTTCATAGTTTTTTGTGAAAGCAGAAATATATCTGCATAGACATTAAAAAAAACTAGTTTAAAGGACTCACCTGTCACGCCCTCAATTTTCGACATAAATAAATAAACATTTTTCTTTGTGAGAAATCTCGATAACACATAAATTAGTCCAAAAGTCATCTCACAATACTATATTGACAATAAATGACAAATCTAATTTCGATACCCGTGTCCCATATAAATCGTTCCTCCAAAAATGTTACATGTTTTCAAAAAGAAAGATTTAAATACAACTTTGAAATCAAATGATGAGATTTCTGATGATGAAAATGCTTTCATGCCATGCTTCAGTAATGTCATGCATCCCTCGCATCTCAAGTCATGCCGCTTGGTTATACCTGAAAGGCTGAAACAACAAAGGGGTGAGTATTCACTTCGCCCAGTAGGTATCCCCTTTTTTTGTTTCAGACACATAAATACACAACAAGACATAATACACAGTAACCATAACATAAGATTGACAAATAGCAATAAGCCATCAAGCATATCATTTGATTATAACAACCGAACAATAACACTTCACGCGTCACTCATCAAATTATCAAACTTCCCTCTAACCACGTTGTAATCCACAATTATCATCATTCGTCATCTACCGTATGTCTACTAGTGGACTAGTCATTTGTATCCAACAATCACCATAAAGTCCATCTCTACAATATCATAATTTCACATTAGCAAAAGTTGCAAAATATATGTTTTCTTCCTTTGTCTCATTTACTCAACTTAAACCCAATTTCAACATATATTTTCTGTTCCCTTCCTAGTAGTTACGATTTCATGATGTTTGTTAGCCCGAAAACATCCTAACATTTTCTTCAATTTCATCAAGTACATCTATCAATTCTCACTAGTCAAAACCAAATATCCAATGCGTACTTAATAAAGAATACCCGTCACAAGACCAAACATTTCCAAAGCTTCCAACATATTTCATGTGTCCATATGTACTAAATGTACCCACGTATAACCAATGCTAAATGCAAATGAAATGAATGAACAAGTATATCACATAAGGAGTATAAGACTAATGCGGAAACAATAGAATGGATTATACATAATAAAGTCACTGGGTTCCCTTACTACCAATACGCCGTACCTGATACGTACCCAACTTTTCATTATATATACCTTTAGCTCATTGTACTCGATACGCATCCGACACGTCATGTGTGTCCAAAATACCCACCTTACGTATCTCCTTCATTTAAATCAATTCACTATACCCCGAGCATATCCTTTCGGGTCCTGTCAAATTTGTCATATTCTTGTGTCGCGTGTTTATTAAGTCGAATCTTTAAGAAATTTCTCACGACACGTCCATAGAACGGCCCAAATATCAATATTCCTCGCGACACGCCCATAGGACGGACCGAGTATCATTATTCCTCGCGACACGTCCATAGGACGGATCGAGTATTATTCCGGGCTATCTTTCGACCCCGTATCATTCATTCAATTACTCATTTTCAATTTAAAGTACATAAACCACGTATTCGTGTCGTCGTGTCACCCATCCCCTCGATGTTAATTCAATCCACAATTTTTATCCAATTCGATCAAGTAGGCCCACATAGCGTAAAACATAATGTTAATCAATCAAGAAAACTCAACAATCTCTAATCGTATAAGCTAATAGGTCCGGGACAAGTATCGGAACAAGAAACGTGGTTCGGAGGATGGTTATACCAAGTAAATGCCCGAAGAAATCAAAAGGAACCACAAAACATGATTCTGGCAAAAAATGGCCATTTGTATCGATACACATGAGGGTGTATCGATACACTGGGTCCAAAATCTGGACAGCCCCTCTTGTATCGATACAAAGTTGTTTTGTATCGATACAAAGTTGTTTTGTATCGTTACGAGCAGATTTTGAACAGTCTCAGTATTTTCGCCATAACTTTTCACACCAAACTCCGTTTTGGACGTTTTATATATCAAAACGTAGGTAATTTGAAAGGCTACAACATTGTAGTTTTATACTTTTCCCAATTCTGCATTGATGTTGCCCAGAAAGCATGAACAGTAACCTGATTTAACAGATTTCCACCCAAGGTGGGGGATTTCAATCCAAACTCAAAACTATTCTTCAAACCCAGATTTCTATGGCACAAATCAACCAATAAGTATGAAAGAAGGTACATATATCAATTAAATCATGGATTTTCAACAAGATTAACAAGAAGCATACCTTACTTAAGAGATTTTACTACCACCCACACATAAACACTTAACAAGCAAGTAAGAACCCCCTACCTCTTGAGATTATGGCTTGATAATACCTCCAATGTCAAGAACCCTAACCCTAGCTTCAACTCCAAGAGAATTTTTTCAAACACCGGGGTGAAAAAGGCACACCAACGCGTAGAGCGCGCGATTTTGAGAAGCTGTCGTGAAGGGGCTAAGTTTGGAACTTGGGATTTGACTTGGTTTGGTAGAGGAGGAGTTGGAGGGAGGCTATGGAGGAGAGAGAGGAGAGCCGACTGTTTTTTTGAGGGAGGGGATGAGATTTTCTCTCTCTTTTCTCACCACACATGCCTATAACACACCCACACCACACAACTTTAAGTTAACCCCAAAAATTACACTCTAAGCCCAAATGTGACTTGTGTAAACCAATTCCACCCCAACACTACACATCACATATATCCCCTCATCACTTAGCTAGTTTTATCATTATACGCCATTCCACACATTGCCCCAACTTTATTTCTGGAAAAATAATTAAAATTTCCTGGTCTTTACACACCAATCCTAAATACGAGAAATAAAACCAAAATACAAAGAAGAAAGCCGCAAAAAATAGTTGCGGTGTTGGAACTCACCTATCCGTGCTTGCAGAGGTGGCGTGTATGAACTATGATATGCATCCAACTGTAACTTGTTTCCGTCGTAGTCGTCATACGTAAAATTAATCTCTATTAATAACTCATATAGCGTACATATATAGTATGTTAGCAATAAGAAAACAAAAGAAAGCAACGACACAACCACTGGAAATAGTATCTTTATTTCTTTTCTAATTATTTTTGTTGTCATCAGTGTTCTATTTTAATTTGATGTTAACTAACTTATAGAAATAAAATACTCGACTTTTTATATCCGTAGATGTTTTTAGTTAATTATATAATTAATTGATATGTATGTTCTCCATGATGATTTTGTTTAATATTTGTGTCTATTTAGGAGTATTGTCGACAAGTAGTGGAGCATTAAAGTGCCATGATGTCAATTATATTTGTTTTGTTAACTTTCATTAAAAAAAATTTGGTAAGTGTCGTGAATCATATATGCTTTTATATGCGTTACTTGTTTTTTACTTTGTAGTAACTGATCAGTACACTTTAATCCGTCCAATATATAAGACAAATTTTTTGCTAGTAAAAATGAAGTCACATTGCAATGTATAGCATCAAGGAGCATTAATTAGTAACTGAATAAGTTTACAAACTAAATCAAAGAAAATGATCAATAATAAACACATTATACAAGATTAGTCTTTACATAATAGTGACTAATTAGTTATAACTACTAAATGAATAAGTAATAGGAGCAAGCAGACTCATAATCCATTTAAGTTACGATATTAATTTGACAAATTTTTTGCATAGAATTCAAGTCCACTCGTTGTTATATATTAAATATTACTGTAAAAAACTGTCAAACTCATCGTTAACCCCAAATTTGATACCAAAGATTCCTCATCATCCAAGCCAATATCTAAAAATGAGACTATAATTGAAATTGTGCCAAAATGACACAAAATTGTACAGCAACATTACAATCTTTTTGACACTGTTACAAACATAAAAATAACCTTGACAATATTGTGGTGTGTTGTTATCACTCCCTTTAGTTTACCTTTTGGACTTGTTTGTTTGGGGGATTTGGGGTGGGTTGGAGTGGGCCCCATTTTTCAATGTTTGTTCTCCTTATTTTGCATGAGATTTGAAATCCCTACCAAGTTTTTCTCCCACTCCGTACGGTATATAGAATTCCGGGGGGGGGGATTTGGATGGGATTTCCCCATATTAGTACAAAAAAATACTTTCCACTGGCTATATCCCGTCGAACACAAACACCAGATATGAATCTTCTTTATCCATTGATATCCTGAGCAATATCTCAAGGATTTCATATCCCACCCATATCCCAAGGGATTTCATATCACATCCATTTATCTTCGATCAAACAAACGAGGTCTGGCCCGTAAAATCATGTGTTACAATATTCCCTTCGGCTCACTCCCGCCTGCATAACTGCATTGGGTCCAACATTGTATCTGAATGCTGAATCCGGGGGCCTGCTATACCGGGGGTCGACAGGCTCGGCCAACTTCCATCCGCGCAGTCCGTTTCCCGCGTCAACGGCTCGGATTGCATCAAACAATGGACGATTCGGTTACACTTTTGAGAGGTTCTGAGCCGTTGATATGCGAAGGGACAACAGAGTCTCCCAATCTGAATGTTGAGGACTCATAAGAGAATCAAAGAAGGGGAGGTTGCTGTCATTTTATCTTTCCTTTTTTGGGACTTGGTGTGGGTGCTGTGCACTCCTCAGCCGTCCAATCATGTTTTGGACGGCTTGGATGTAGTCAGCAATTTTAATTTGATTTTGATTTTCTTTTATCGGTAAAAAATAAAAACACATCCGGACCGTCCAAAACACAATCGAACGGCCAAGAAGTGCACAACACCCCACCCGTTTCCTTTTTTTTGGCTCGGCAAAATTTAATAGTATTAGTTGTAGTTAGTAAGGTTTGACCCAGTCAAATACACGAAAATACATAATACAATACTACTGTTACTTTATCGCTGGAGCGAGGTCTAGTTTATTAACGTAGTTTTGGTGCTAACATGGGATTCTTGATTTGCTGTTATGTGGAGGTTGAATTGCTTAAGAATATTGTAGTACTAGTACTTTAGGGTCCTTCACTGTTGTGTATCTTTTACATTTCGAATTTATGGGTTTCGGGTTTAGGTCGTTTGTTACCTGGTTGGTCCAGGGTTCCATCGCCTCTTTCATCCCTCAAATTTTTATATTTTCTATTCAAAGATTAATTATTCTTTCCCTAATAAAACAAAATTCTTTTTATTAGTGTTCAAAAAGAAAGTCCAGTCACCTCCCACAAGGGGGGGAACTTTCCTTGGTTTGTCTCACGGTGGGCTATCCAACTTGGAAAGCTTTGCAAAGGTTGAGTCAATGACGTTAAGTTCAAAATAGTAGAATAGTAAAGGGTAATTTACAGCAACCTCCCCTGAGGTTTCTACAATTACACTATACCACAACCTTCAATTGATTAACTCAGTTAAATCCAATCCGTTGGTCTTTCGTTAGATTTGTGGATTTCAAGTTATTGATCTTATAAAAAAAATCGTAAACAAACTTTGTCCAGCTTCCATTTTGGCCATGGGTTCCTGTAATACCAATTTACTCTCCAACCAATTCCTAAACAGTCTTAATTCTTTGGTACAGATTTCCCGGAGGAAACTTAAGGGCACAATGGGAGCTGCACAAATATGTTTTTTTTTGGTAGTGTTTAGTTTATTTTTTGGGTTTTGATTTTTTGGTAATGATTAGAGAGAGAAATGAGGGTAATGATAAGAAAATAGAGGATAATGATTAGAGAGAGATAGAGAGATAAATGAAAATAATATTGAAAATAAGGGTAATAATTGGAGAAAAATATGAATAATGATTAAGTAATAATTGAGAAAACCGGTCTCAAAACACAAAACGAACAAGGTCTTTATGGCTAGAGACTAGAATCCACAAACCTAACTGAAAATTAACGGAGTGGATTTAAATGAGCCAAGTTATTCCCATTCAAGGGAGCAAGGCGTAATAAGTTGAAAGACTGGGGATTCAGTGTATTTATCAAAAACCTCAGGGGAGTACCTTTTTTTTTTTCCTCTGCATAAAATAGTGCATTCTAGTGGAGGGAAATAATCAAATAATACTGGTGATTTGCACAACTGAGGGAGGTATATATGCGATCAATTCCGGTCAAGAAATCAAATCAAAATCGTTAGTTATATGTTCCTTTTCATTCTGTCTTCTTTATTGGAAGGAAGATCATCTCTTCACTCTCTCCATTTCTGCTGCGAAGAATTCTTGATAACGATTGATTGGGTTCTCATTATTCTACTCTTAAATCAAGTAAGGTTGTGATTACCCTCTTATTATTCCGATTCTGGGTTCTTTCTGTGTTCTTTTCTCACGAGGAAAGAATTTGAGTTGACTAGTTTCTTGAAACTAGTTGTCTTTAAATTCTTGAATGACTTTGCGAAATTTTGAAGGTTTTAGAGCTTAATTTGTGAAGTTTTGGGCTCTTTTCTTAGGGCCGTGTTATCTTGATTTTAATTGCTGGGTTTTAAAGGATTCTTCGTTTTTAATGGTTGTAGATGGTATTCGGTATCTGATCAAGAGAAAGAAATTTGGCAAGATGCTCCTGCGGGTCTTCTTAAGAGACATCAGGTATTAATGATTTGGATAATTGTTGCCTTTGGAACTCTTGTTTTTTCCATACTTTAGCTTCATGCATTTTAGGTTGCAGATTCAAATTGGTTCTGGTTCCAAAATTGTGATTCATATTTCTTTACTGTTGTTACTTTTATGTGTGTGTGTGTTTTTTTTATAAGTTTTTGGGATTGGGGTATTAGATGGATAATTGTTTGTGTCAAATGGCCTGTTTCCTGTTTTTAATTAGGTATTTCGGCATTTTGTATTCTTCCTGTTAATTTAGGAGGAACTAAATGATCTTTTGCTATTGTCTTTGCTAACGAGAAGCTGTAATTTGTTTTCTTTAGTGATGTTTTCAAGAGGGATGAACTAGGTCTGGAGATTGCCACTATTGCTTTACCAGCCGCGCTTGCTTTAGCAGCAGACCCCATAGCTTCACTAGTTGACACAGCTTTCATTGGCCATATAGGTACGCGTTTCGTGGTTGCTTTGATCTATTTCAGTTCATCAGTACTTAACATTGTATCCCATGGTGTTAAAATGTGAAATCACGAATAACTTGTTTCTCGTCAGTGGTATCTTATCATACTAGTCTACAAGAATTGTAATATAGAGTTATTGGAAAGGTATGGATTTGAAAATTTGGAATTTGAGTCTTGGAAACCTTTCCTGCTATGTGGAAGTAAGGAGGAAATTTTCCAGGACTACATCCAAATGACCATCAATCTTGCTATGAATTTGCGGGGTTTTATGTGATACAAGTTTAAGAGGTGAAATCAAAAGACTTCACTGCCAAAGTAGGCCTTCTCTGCCTTGGTTGCCAAAAACGGAAAAGTAAATTGTCCTCCCAGATCGTCTATGTAGTTTGTGCTTGCTGTTCTAGCTTCCTTCATACATTATCTTTGAATATAATTGAAATGAAGCTGTCTGTTTATTGCCTTATCTTATATACTCTCTGGTTCCTGTTCTACTCCATTGTCCATAGGTCCTGTGGAGCTAGCTGCTGTAGGAGTTGCTATCGCTGTTTTTAATCAAGTATCAAAGATTGCAATTTTTCCACTTGTTAGTATTACAACTTCTTTCGTTGCTGAGGAAGATGCAGCTGAAAGCCTAATTGATAAATCACGTGATATTGAAATAACGGAAAGGCGTTTTGATGGAAATGACGAAGAGGAAGAGTTGATTCCAAATGCTGGTAAGCTCCGACCTCTGGTTTCCTTGTAACTTATTTACTTATGGGTCTGCTAGTCATGTAAATAAATTATTATCTAATGGGAATACAATATAAAGGAAGTTGTGTTTACGTTAATGTACATTATTTGGTTTTTGGTGTTTAACCAGATGCATACAAGTCTCCAGCTACTAATAGTAGTTATATTCGAAATACAGCAAATGTCCATGAGAGAAGGCATATTCCTTCTGCTTCATCAGCTTTGGTTATCGGTGCTATGCTTGGCCTTTTCCAAGCTCTATTCCTAATTTTTGCTGCAAAACCAATGTTGGGTTACATGGGCATCAAATCTGTAAGTGAGTTATTTCATAGAACTGTTGTCAATTAGGTTAAGTTGCTTATTGCCCTCTAATTGATTTTGAATTCTTTTTATTTTGTTCCTGTTGTCCATTCGTCTTGGACACTGTAACACTCCTGCTGGGGCTTGAACCCCTAACTGAAATACATCAAGCCTAGAATCCATTTTGGGCTATAAAGTCTACATTGTATTTGTGCTTCTAAAGAAGGAATACTGAGAAATTCAAGGTTTAGTTCTAGTTATGGTGCTGGGGACTAGGAATTAGAAAGTGATGAATAATGAAATTAGATTGACCTTACCCATAGAATGAGAGTAGGATGAATCAATTGTGGAATAGGGTCTTGATGTTGTGAAATTTAGTACTACCGAGTGAATTGGAGAAAAAAAATTACTGCGGCTGTCTAATTGCTATTATGGTGCCACAGTGCTCAGTGGTTTAGAGTATACAACTATACATACCTAAAAGTGCATAGATGAGATGAAGATTGAGTGGTAGAGATTTGGTAAGTGCGGAAAAGGGATATATGCAAATGCATGCCATGCAGCATTCCATTATTTTATTTTGCTTTTCCATGATATAGGCTCATCAGACTGATATTTTATTTTTGAATAACAACAAAGGAATCCTTAGTGTTAGTCCTCAGCCTTCGTCATGATCAAAATATAACCGTGACTTGTAGTGAGCACTCTTAACCATATGAATGCTCTCGACTGAGTGGTAGTTGTGATTCCTTTTTCTCTATCTTCTTTCTTTTTCCATCTATTACTGTACTTTGGAAATGGATATAGTTTTTGTTTGTTTACTAGTACATCCATCATAGGCATGTACAAGTAGCTGGCCTAAATATTACTTCGGGAAAAATTACCCAAGCCTCTGTTTGGAATTCACACTGGGAGGGAAAGAAAACAAAATTTGAAAGATTCCGCATGTGGTTATAAAAAGAAACATGAAGTGACAACAACTCGAAGTACCTTTTTTTTTCTTTCCGAAAATGGAAAGACGATTAACTAGCTGCTTACATTTTGTCCTTTTTTGTCCGTTTAGGATTCTCCAATGCTAACTCCAGCAAGTCAATACTTGACATTGAGGTCACTTGGTGCTCCTGCGGTTCTTCTATCTTTGGCCATGCAAGGAGTCTTTCGAGGGTTTAAGGATACAAAAACTCCTTTGTATGCGACATGTAAGAAACCTTCCTCTTTCTATTGTTTTTTGGGTCTAGGCAGGAGGCAGAGCTTTTTCTGCAAGTATCATTTGGACTTTGATGTGTTGGCGAACAAATCAACATGACCAGTTGAGGATGCTTTAAATGAAACATGTCTGAACATGTTTGCCATTACTTGACCTCAAAACAGTCAATACCTGTTGCCCATAGATGATCAGTTACAGGCTTTCATGTCTTTAGTAGTTAATGTTGATTTGTCTTTTCTGGTCATGGGTCCATTGCAGGGAGTTTAACTTGTAACGGCGTACTTCATATTAGCTAGAGCTTGTGCCCCATTGTGGGCGCTTTTTATTAACTGGTTACTCAGAAACCAGATCCCTAAACTAGTCATATTGACCAGGATTAGTCGAGGTGCACATAATCTTGCCCGGACACCTGAGTTATCAAAAAAGCATGTCTTCTACTTTTGTGGGCCATATGCCCTTGGATAATTTTCACTTTTGATGGTTGAACACAGTGGTAGGAGATGCAGCAAACATCATTTTGGACCCAATATTTATCTTCATCTTTCGTATGGGTGTTAGTGGTGCAGCTATTGCGCACGTTATTTCCCAGTAAGTTCAATCTTTTTCCAATCATCTTCAATCTATCAAATTTTAAAACTTTGCCAAATTATCTTCTTGAGGGCATTGCATCTCTTGGTGCCTTCATTTTGTGTTGTTTATTCAATGGTAATTTCAGGTACTTAATCTCCCTCATACTCTTGTGGAGTTTAATGGGAAAAGTTGATCTCCTACCCCCAAGAATCAAGGATCTACAGTTTGGTCGGTTTCTTCAAAATGGTGAGGGTATATTTTGGTGATGAATAAATGCTTCGGAAATGTATATTATAAAAGGCTTCCTGCTACTATAGCAATTTCTATTCATGTGGATGGTCAACCTTCTTATCACCGCATCTCTTTCTTTTACCTTGTTCTGAATTGGTGCTTTCTCCATCTTTTTATGGGTGCATTTATGTTGTTCATTGCATCAATCTTGTAGAACAGTAATATCTTTTAATTCATGAGTCATGACCAAAAACAGACAAATTAAACGGACACTTATTGAAGAGATCTATGACCACCACTAGTTCTTTAGTTTCCTAACCAGAGCCTGACTCGTGACTAAATGGTTCCCTCTGGAAAGGGCTTCCCAGTGCTGGAATGAAATTAAAGAGCTAATCTGATTCAATGATTGGAAGATAACAGCTATGAATTGTCATATAAAGGGGCACGAACGAGTTTCTTTGTGATTTTCCTTTGTACTTTGTTTCTCTCTTTTCATTTTCTTTATAAAATTTCCTTTATGCCATCTGCTTTACTAGTTTTAGCAATAAAGTTTCTCATATGTGCATAGCAAGAAAAGTGTCTCAACAGTTCTGAGTGTGTTAGTAACACCAATAAAACACTGTGGACACATGGCATTTGTCACGACCCAAAACCGTGGGTTAAAAGTATAGTGATCGGCCAGTGAGTTTAGGTCACCCTAGGCCTTAATATTTAAACCAGCTTTAGGAAATTTATAAAATCCTATCAGTGAAAGACGTTTCTTTAGGAAATCAAGTAAGTTTGCCATTTGCCATAAAATCAACTGGATGATTTTATGGGAAATCCCATAAAATCAAATGGCAAACTCAGCCTAAGCTGCGGAAGCACAATTTCAATAATACCAAAATATGCCAGAGTTCTATGTGCAGAACAAAAGTGAATACTTTAGAACACTAATATACATAACCATAGAGAACAGCCCTGGACAGAGTTCGATAAACCCGTGACAGTCGATGTTCAAAAATTCATAACTAATTCTGTGTTGATGATATTTACGTATTTTTGGTATCGAAATCTTCGTCTTGAAACATACTTTAGAGTGAAGAGTCAAAATTCAATTCATAATGAATAGGGTTCAACAATAACGATCTTTAAGGGTTACGCAACCTGTCCCGAGAAAACTTTAAGTGCTGTACAATTTCCTTGGACTAAATCAACTCCTAACAACTTAAAATCCTATAATTATGGTCTTAGATGCTAAGAACCAGAGATTTACAGCAGCCTATTCTAAGTTATTGACATAAAAGTGGTTGGAAAAGGGAACTACCTAGCTGAAAATCGCGATTTCCGGCAAAGAACGACAATGTCCGGTCCCGAGCTCTGGAAGCTACTGTGGCTGACCTTCAATTCTCCTCTTTTGTTCTCTCCCTCTATCTCTCTCTTTTCAGTGCAGCCAGAAAAAGAAAGGAGAACCAATAGTTTTTGTTAAGTTTAAGCTACTCAAACTCTAAGAGAGGTGGGAGTTAAGCATGAGGTGCCATGCTCACATTAAGAGGTGGCAGTCAAGACCACCCCAAGGGAATATTTTCCAACCTCTCTTCCACCGTTTTTTTTCTCTCTTTTGTACTCATTTGATTTGTTTTATTTTAACAGCAAGACAAAATACATCTCCACTAATTTGTTTGTCAACGAGTAGTTTAGAAAATTATTTGCGACCTATGGGATAACTTAATCACCCGCTTCGATCACGAACCACTCTCGTAGTAACATTCCTTAAGTGAGGGTCGTCACAGCATTATATGGAGATAATGAATACATCATATTTTCTTTGTTTGTTTCATGCAGATTTAACACGTTTGAGCATCATAGTTGTCTAGGATTAGTGAAGAGTTGCTGGTTACTTCAAAGTGTGCCCATCAGTCATTGCTGATGGCTACATTTTAACTTCCCTACCAAAACTGGGTTTTTTGGTTTTGGAGAAGATATTCTGAAAAATATTGGCCCTGTGCAGTTCATCTTAAACCTTGATCAACAATGATAAGAACTTTGAATACGGAAATTGTGGAGAATTGATCGGTGTGGGAAAACTGATCATATAATAGGAAAAAAAATGGTCTTTTTGGTTTGTGTTTTACACTTCTTTTTGTTAGATGACATCAGTGGCGTAACCAAAAAATCACACTAGTGAGGGCACAATTAATCCATAAACGCCATTCTTTTGTAGTGTAAAAAAAATTACTCCTCTTAAGAATCTAACATGCATTGATTATCATTTGAAAGAGCTTCTCTTGACTTACATTTTATCGACAAATGTGCCTCATAGCCTATTTGGGTGTACCCTTTGAAGTCCAAGGGGAGGTTTGCGGTTTGAGTTAGATGAGAGATTTCGAACTCTCTTTAGTTGCTACCACACTAATTTTTCCACTAACCCCTGCTGATGTATATCGTAAGGAAAAAAAAAGACTTGCATTTTATGGTAATATAGTAATTATGAATCCGTGAACACGTAATAGTTTCCAGGAAAAAATTCAGTGAATTGAAGTTTGTTTGTGAGTAATTAGTTATTTGATGGTTCTGAGGTATCGCCACGTGGTGCCCCAAAATCCTTCTCCATCAGTTTTTTTTCATCAGCCTCCATCATCACGTATTTAGATAAAACCCATATATTTAGTCTCGAGTCCCACATAAATATGTACAACAGAACTATGTTATAACTTCACGTAGTGGCACCCCAAAAGCAGTGATTAGTATTTTGTATAAAAAAAAAAGGCGATTGTACCGGTGAAATTTCTAATGCATTTTTCTACAAGAATGCAAAGAAAAAAAAAATCTCCCTAAAATCCAATGTGGGCACAGGCCCACACTGGTCCTATAGTGGCTCCGCCACTGGATGACATTTATTCAAGTTGCTGGTTCTTTTTCTAATGCATCAGATCTTTTTTTGCTTGAGTTTCACAAGTTTCCTTCAAGTGATGATGTTTTTCATGCATCACAAGTTTCCTTCTGGTGGTGGTGTTTTTTTGATGTCATGAATGAATACCGCTGTTGATGGTATCTATCTTCCATCTGCTGGAATCAGGGTTTCTGCTACTGTTGAGGGTAATAGCTGCAACGTTGTGTGTGACTCTGGCGGCATCCAGGGCTGCAAAGCTGGGAACATCCGCCATGGCTGCATTTCAGATTTGCTTGCAAGTTTGGTTGGCAGCCTCTTTGCTTGCAGACGGGTTGGCTGTTGCGGGACAAGTAAGTGACTTTTTATTTTAATTCTCAATGTTCCCGTTTGTAAATGGGATGCACATTGATGCCAAAGTTTCGATCTGTATCTGTTTCTGCTGTACCTCTCTTGGCATCGACACACATTGGCAGGACTAACAGTTTGAAACAGCTGACCTCACAGTTAGTAACAGCGTTTGGTTTAACTTGGCAGTACTTTAATCCTCGTCCTTCACTACATTTAGTGGAAGAAAATAAGTGAGCTTTTCCAAGGAACAGTTGTTGTCATGAAAAAGTAATGGGCATTAGTTCAATCTGACCAAATTATCGGATAATGATTTGGTGTATTTCTTGGTTCATATGTAGAACCTGATCATGGATACTTTTGAAGTAAATAAGGCCATTCAGTTGTACCATGGACACATTGATCCCCAAATGAGACAGATAGTCTGTTCTTGTTTTTCTATTTTGACATGGTTGGAATCATATCTTTGATCTTCAACATTCATTTTAGGTGTAGATTTCAGATAATTGGGGATTCTTTCAAACCTCATTTTTTGTTTGTTTCCATACTTGGATCGGGGTTTCTCATCATGCTAAGTTCTAGTTCTAGAGTTGAACCGTTTATCTGGGATGAAGGGCTATGATAATTCGTACTCACTGTGCCTACTTTCTGAATTTGGGAGCAAATTTATTGTTTGAAGTGTCATCATTACTTTATAAGCTTCCTTCAGAATATTGTTTGGTGTACCCTGAAGTTTACAAATAGGACGAAATCAGAATATATAGATTTTTTCTTCAGAATCTGTTTATGAATTTGCAACTTTACGCTCGTACTCGAGTAATAGAAAGAAAGAAACACGTTATCTTTTGTAGCTCCCCACTCTATGACCTAGAAAATGGAATAGTCAGGCTTCTAAGAACTAGCATAATGACTTGCAATACTACTTCTGCGAAGTAGAAGATAGACTTACAAGGCTAATTACCTCTAATGCTTATGGCACCATTGATCAAGGACTTTGTAGAGTGCAATAGATATTAATAAATCGATATAGAAGGCCAAACTTTTCTAGCGTGCCTCTAACCATACTATGCTTGCCCAACCATCAGATAAGACCTTCTGGTTTTTGTCAATTTGGTTTGGACTAGTTTATTTAGCCAGTTTTCCCTTATTTGCCCCCCAAGACTACTGCGGAGATGTCCTGAATGAAATGGCATTTGAGTTGTTTTTCAGGCTATTCTGGCAAGTGCATTTGCAAAGAAGGATCTTGACAAGGCCGCAGCAACTGCATCTCGGGTATTGCAGGTGCGTATTGTCTTTGATCCAATTAGTACTCCGCTTCCTTCTTTCATTTCTTTTCTTTTGCCTCACCTCTCCTTTTGTTATGTTCGTCACTACTAATGGCTCGACTTTGCAGTTGAGTTTGGCTCTGGGGCTAGTTTTGTCTATCCTTGTTGCTGTTGTATTACATTTCGGGTCTGGATTGTTTACCGGCGACACCAATGTTCTGCAAATCTTAAGTTTAGGCATCCCGGTATCTCTCTCTCTCTCTTTCTATTTTTGAGTATTGGTTTAGTGGAGACGTATAGTTTTGGAGCTGATTTTTTTTCCCCTTCTTTCTTTAGTTTGTTGCAGGGACCCAACCCATCAATGCTTTGGCATTTGTGTTTGATGGAGTCAACTTTGGAGCATCTGATTTTGTTTTTTCAGCCTACTCCATGGCACGTCTATAACCCTTTGGCTTCTTGCCGTCATGTTTCATTTTATCCTATTAAGATCTCATCTTTTGCATTTTGTTGAGCTCCATTTGGCCGCTCTGAAGATGAAGGAAAATATATTTGGAAATTCTTATTATTTGCATCTTTGTCATACGTTAATTTGATATGTTTCATCATCCGCCTTCTTCGTAACTACACAAGGATAAGTTTCTTTATGTTGTCTTGTTGCAGGTTTTGGTCTCGTTTGTGAGCGTTCTGTTCTTGTTTATACTATCATCAACCAACGGTTTCGTCGGGTTATGGGTTGGTTTATCCATTTTTATGATTTTGCGTGCGGTGGCTGGCTTTTGGAGGTAATTTCTCTTGTTAAAAGGATGGTTTTTCTTTTGGAAAGAGCTGATAGTTCAATATGAGTAACAATTCTTTTCTTAGGAAAGAGAGCAAACAGTTTACAGTTGTATTTTGCTAGAGAATGGGAGAAACCCTTCTTTTGTTTTATACAAAAACAAGATCCTATTGGTTTCTATTACTAACATGTTTGCTAGAAAATTGCACTATTGCACCAAATAAAGGCCGTTAAGTTACAGGATTTTAGACCTCCGATGCCGTTATTTACCTATATGGACCGATACTTGCCATATCACCGATATCTTTACGTTTTCCTGTACTGCCCTGTTGTAAATATATAATAATAATAATAATAATAATAATAATAATAATAATAATAAAAGTAAAGCATGGTGTGAATTTTCCGACAGCGTTCAAAGCTTTGATTTTAACACTCATACAATCAAATTTGCAGGATAGGGACAGGAACAGGACCTTGGAGTTTTCTCAAGAGATGATGATGAGCCCCAACAAACTAGGGAAAGAGAAAAGAAAGAGATACAACATAAATCAGTGTGTACATATAATTTGTTGGGTGATAATAGACTATCATCCCAAGAATTGCAGCATATTTGTTGTATTTACAATTGTTTTGTTTCTTTATACATGCATTTGTAGAATCAAAGCAAATCTTAAACACTTTTCTCCCCTGCTCTGATGGCTACCTGAGTACATTAGATTTTTCTTAATTGGCGTTTATGCCTTGGAAGTAAATCTGATAGTGGTTATAACCCCAAGGGGTTCGCCTGGTAGTCAAGGTGCAAGACTAAGGGTTTGCTTCTTGCTAAGGTCTCAGGTTGGAAATCCTAAGGCGCTATCAATTCTTTGGGGACTAATCCATACATAACTTTGCTCTAACTTTAAATGGAACCCCCACTAGTGGATATGATGAGATTGGTGCACAAGTTGGCTGTCGACTTGGTTATAGTAGAAAGAAATTTTATAGTGGTTATAGTGCAAAAGTTACAATAGGGGATATCAAAATTTCCTGTGCTTTGTTTACTTTCTGGAATGCCACCAAGTGGTTGGCTTGGTGGTTTGCTTAAGGTAAAGAACTTAAAAGCTTTACCAATGAGGCGTTTTGTAACATTTTTGTTTTCTATTTTTTGTTTGTAAAATGTTGAAAAGTGAATCATGCTTTATTTTCAATGAAAACAAAACATGAAAAACATGTTTGGTAATACATTTTTTATTAACAGTAAAAAGTAAAAACAACATGCAACATGTTTGATAATACTATCATTTTGTTTTTTTTTTTGTGTACAATCATTGTTATCACAAATTGTAATAGTATGCTTTTGTTCTACTCACATGAGCACATCATGCTTCTGCCATCCAAATTTCGACCTCCAGAAATGTTTCAAAGCTTCCATGCATTAGGAAAATGTTCTAGTCATAACATGGGATTCAAAATCTGGGGAAAAAAGAGAAGAAGAGATGATTAGATTGGTGGAAACGTAGTTTTTAGAAGCCCCAAAACTGTCATTAATTATTTCTTATAGTCTTGTGTACAAAAGAAAATGTATTCGGTTTGAACTTAAACATTGTTCCTTTTGTTTTGAAAAACACAGGCTCCAAAAATAGCATTAGCTTGTTTTGGTAGATGAAATGCAACGAGGAATTCAAATATGGGAGTAAAAATTCTATTAAGGCCATGATTGTAAATTTGAAAGGAGAAAATGTTGAAGAAAAGTAACACATTTATATATAAACAAATACTCCCTCCGTCCCTTTTATAGTGTGGACATTTTCATTTTGGAATGTTCCTTAATAAGTGTGTATTTGGAAAAGTTAATGGGTAAAAGTTGTACAATTATCATTTTGACCTTTTGAAAAATTAGTGGGTAAATAGTTAATGGGTAAAAGTGGAGGATAATTTTGGATAGTAGGGGTAAAATGTGATGTGGAAAGTGTAAAGTGTAAAGTAAAGGTAAAGTTGATGTGAAAGGTGTAATAATTATGCTTTTTTAATAAGTTGAATTTACGAAGCCACTCACTTAAAACAGGACGTAGGGAGTATTAATTAAGGTTAAGAGATAATTTGGCATGTGATTAGAGAGGCACGATGTTGCTGTCCTAAAGTTGTTATTGCCTCCCCACACAAGGGTATCGACAAATAATTAACAACTCCAAGATACAACCCAAATCACAGCCAAGCCTTCTCTATGTTTGCGTCCTCCAAAAGTAGTATGAACCGTCTACGATCGAAGTTGCCCGAAGATGTAGGAAAATATATGAATCCAATAATCAGAGAGTGGGGAAAGGGAGAGATGGAGTTTGTATACTACTAAAGTTATATTTAACGTTAAAACCAAAAAGTCTTATAAAGGCATATGTAGCACCTTTTCCTAAAATGACACAACTCTAGGGGTAACTCCTTTTAATGAGGAGACACCTAATCAAATGGTGACTCTTGGATTTAAATTAAAAGAATGGAACATTATTTAAAGGAGTTCTAAAACTTAAATATTCCAACAATCCCTTACAAGTTTTAAAACTTAAAAGATATACACAAATATGAAAACTAATGGCAACGATTGTATTGTGCGATAGGTGTAGGTGTCTTTCGGACTTCAACCTCACTTAGTGTTAACAGTTTTCTTCTGAAGAGTCAGTGTGAACTATAGTATGTCTTGAACTTGACCCTTTAAGCCAAAGTTCAACATGTCACACACACAATACCGATATCAAACAAGGTTCGCGGGTTAGCTCTATTATAGGCCATGCGCTGATCTTAATTCTCATGAGAGTTTTTAGAGAATAGCCCAATTCCCACGGTCGCGGCCTCAATGCAGCTCGCACTTAGGTGAATCCTCTAAGGATAGAATTGACAAAGGTCTATCCGCAACAGTATAAGCGCCTTAGATTCATTAAGGGTTAAACCCTTCCTTAACTAGTCACATTTACATTAACACTAATACCTTAGGGGATGATTGTGAGTAAAATAAAATTTCCTCCTAATATTAAGTATTGGAATTACAAGACACAGTATGGACTGTTGCTACCCATTGAACCTCCTTCATGGGGTCCCCAATCACAGAGGTTGGGTTACTTCCCTAGGTGACTTCTTTTGGGCTTAGGCCCATCCCCCTCAACAAATCTAGGACTACACTCCTAGGTAATCCTTTAGTCAACTGATCAACAATATTGAGCTCAGATTTCAATTTTTTTTAGAGATATTCTCTCTCTATTGAGCATGCTTTTAATGCAGGCAATGTTTTAACCACAACAAGTATATCAGATAACAAATTCTTGATCCATTCTGCCTTGGCGCAGGTGGTATCCAAAGCTATTTCTTCTGCCTCCATAGTACTTCTCGATATTATAGTTCACTTTTTAGAACCCCAAGAAATAGCAGCACCACCAAATAAAAATATGAAGCATATGGTGGACTTAACATCAAGACTATTAGTAATCTAATTTGCATCACTAAAACCTTCAACAACGTATGGAAAACCTTTATATAACAATGAATAATCCAACGTCCCTTTAAGATGTCTAAATACTCTTTCTAAAGCAGTCCAATGCTTTTTACTAGGATTAGTAGTATATCTACTAAGTCTGCCCACGGCATAAGATAAATTTGGTCTTGACTTGTTAGCTATGTATAACAAAGAACCAATCAAATGCGAGTATCTCAATTGTGAAAAAGGTTCTCCATTATTCTTCTTTAAACACTGGGATCATATGGTGTTGATACAGGTGTACAATCAGAGTAATTAAATTTTTTCAACATTTTTTTCTATTGTGCTTGATTAACTAAGAGCTATTCCTCTGGATGTTCTTTCTAATTTCATCCCTAAAATAATATAGGCTTCACCCAAGTCTTTCATATCAAATTTTCTAGCCAAATAAGATTTAACATCTTGAACAATCTCAACATTAGTGCCAAATAACAAAATATCATCAACGTATAGGCATGAAATTACATAACCCCACTATTCTCAATGTAGTACAAACACTTGTCAAACTCGTTAATCTTAAAGCCATACTCAAGTATCACAATATCAATTTTTTATGCCACTGCTTAGGATCTTATTTAAGACCATATAATGATTTGACTAATCTACACACCATTTGTTCTTGACCTTTTACTATAAACCCCTCTGGTTGTTCTATATAAATCTCTTCATCCTAGTCCCCATTAAAAAAAAGCGGTCCTCACATTCATTTGGTAAATTACTAAACTATGAATAGAGGCTAAGGCTATCGATATCTTTATAGTCGTGAATCTAATAATCAGAGAGTGGGGAAAGGGAGAGATGGAGTTTGTATATTACTGAAATTATATTTAACGTTAAAAACCAAAAAGCCTTCTAAAGGCATATGTTGCACCTTTTTCTAAAAGGACGCAACTTTAGGGGTTACTCCTTTTAATGAAGAGACACCTAATCAAATGGTGACTCTTGGATTTAAATTAAAAGAACAAAATATTATTAAAAGGAGTTTTAAAACTTAAATATTCTAACAGAAAATAGAAATACAAAATTTGAATGAATATGTAATTCTCCCTTGATTTCAGTGGGAATTTTAGTGCAACTCAATTTAATATAATTTGAGTCAAGAAAAGGAATAAATTTTAATCAACTTTATGTTTGAGTTAGGGAAAAAAAAGGGGAAGAACAAGATATGGAGATGCTCTATAAGTTCTAACGGAATATGGACAACAGATATGCTATCCGCCCAAAATAATATCATGGACGCACATATATCCAGGGTTTAGTAGGTGAAATATTAGCCGTTTTAGTTAACCGGGCGGATTGTATATTGGGGAGGAGCTGGATATAATAAACTTAAGCCTAGCTATTGTTATTATATACGGCCTCATATCCAACTTCTTAATTACAAAAATATTATCTTTCCCTTTTAAGTTAATACTATCCACCTACTCATATGTCCACCAAAAAATAAATCAGGTACGTACATGTCCCCTCTTCAATGAATTACTCAAGCAAACCATCTGCAACATTATATATTCACTCTTTTATACTATATGCACCTGAAATTAATTCGATATGCAAACAATCCGTAAAAATCCCTCTTTTCCATCGCCATGCATGGACAAAATCTAGAGTGAGATGTTGTTCTTTTATTGATTAAAATGATATAGGTCTTACCTCTGTGAACTTTTTGGCGAGAATGACATTTGTTTTAAGGAGGGTGAACAATTTATACTCCAAAATCCATCTCATAGGAATGCACAAGGCCTAATCGACGGACTCACCTGCAATACGGGCTCCCGTGCAGACATTTACACCTCCATCTAAGCCCAAGCAATGTATAAAAACCCAACTTTGTCTTGGGCCCATTTATCACTATTTTCAAACAGCAGACTTCCTCAGCCTCATCCCACCACTTTTCATTTTCCGCCAATTCCTCCGGCCGCCACAACCGCCGCTCTCCGGTAACCATCCGCCGCCAGCTCTCCTGATGTCTGCTTCTGTACGACGTATGCATATCACTCTCAAGGTGTTCTCCTCCTTCCCTCTTCTCCCCTCTCTATCTAGCCCACAGACTTCACATACCCTAATATCTTATACCCTCTCTCTACCCCCAAATACCCTAACACCTCAACTCCCACTCTTTTATTACTGCTCCACTTCATTTTCTTCTTCTTCTTCTTCTAGCTTTGATTTTCTAGATCAATTTTCACCTTTTTGTAACTCACCAAATTATTCAAACAATGTTACAATAATCAATTCCAATGAACGCCGAAGGATTGTTATTGGTCTGGTGAAAATGATAAAGCAACAGCAAGCCCATGTCTTGAAAGGTTTTTCACATAACTTTTGCCCATTTCTTCTTGTAAAGATCGTGAGAATGTTTGGAAACAGGCAGATTGCATTTGCATTTTTCAAGTTTTATTCATTCGGGGATGGTTATTCGGAGGAGACGGTGCAAATGTGCTGCGTGGCGGCGCATCTTTTAGCTGCTGAGCGGTTAAGGTGCTCGGCCCAAGATTTGTTATCATGGGTTGTGGGTAGAATCGGATTCGATAGGAGTAGGGAGGTGGTGGAATATATGTGCAGTGAGTATTACAAGTACGAGACGAATTTCTCGGTTCTTGATTCGCTTATGCGTGCTTTCTTGAATGCGGAAATGGCCCCGCGAGCACTGGAGATGGTGGATAGGATGAGGGAAGTAGGAGTGAAGCCTAGCTTGTCAGCTGTTAATATTCTTTTCAAATTGTTGATACGGATTGGGGACTATGGTAGTGTCTGGAAGTTGTTTAGGGATATGGTTGATAAAGGACCTTTTCTTTCGGATTATACATTCAATGCTATGATCCTTGGCTTTGTTAGAAAAGGGTATCTTGAAATTGGAGAGTATTTATCGTACGTTATGGAAGAGTTTCAATTAAAACCTGATGTGTGTACGTTTAACATATTGATCAATGCGTACTGCATTAGGGGCCGAACATCAGATGGGTTGGCTTTGTTACGTTTTATGATTGAAAGAGGCTGTAATCCTAGCAATATTACGTTTAATACACTTATCAATGCCTTGTGCAAGGAGGGAAATGTGGTTGAAGCAAGGAAACTGTTTGATGGGATTCAAGAGATGGGTGTATTTCCAAACACCATTATGTACAACACTTTGATCAGCGGATATGTCAAGTCTAGGGACATTGAGCAGGCAAACATGCTTTATGAAGAAATGAGGAACTCAGGTGTTGCACCTGATGGTGTAACTTTTAATATTTTGGTCGAGGGACATTATAAATATGGAAGGGAAGAAGATGGTGATAGGTTGTTAAGGGATTTGTCCATGTCTGGATTGCTTCCTGATTCTTCACTGTCTGATATATCAGTTGCAGGATTGTGTTGGGCTGGACGTTTGGATGAGGCCTTGGAAATTCTGGAAGAAATGCTTGAAAAAGGAATGACAGTAAGTGTAATTGCATTCAACTCTGTTATTGCAGCTTACAGCAATGCAGGGTTAGAAGACCGAGCCTTTGAAGCCTATAAACTTATGGTGAACCATGGTCTGAGTCCATCATCTTCCACATGTAGTTCTCTATTAATGGCTTTGTGCATGAAAGGGAGGCTTCTAGAAGCAAAGAAGCTTATTAGTGCAATGATAGATAAAGGTTTTCCTGTTAATAAAGTCGCTTTCACCGTACTTTTAGATGGGTATTTCAAAACTGGGGACATACTGGCTGCTCAAAACCTGTGGGAGGAAATGGAGAGAAGAGGGATGTCTCCTGATGCTGTTGCCTTCTCCGCCATTATTGACGGACTTTCCAAAGCAGGTCTTGTCGAGGAGGCATATGGCGCGTTTTTGAAAATGTCGAAGAAAGGGTTTGTCCCAAATAATTATGCATACAATTCACTTATTGGTGGATTTGTTAACTGTGGCAGATTAAGTGAAGCACTGAAATTGGAGAAGGAAATGCGACAGAGAGGTCTTGTTCCTGATGTCTTCACCATGAACATTATCATTAATGGATTTTGCAAACAGGGTCGGATGAAATCAGCAATGGATACTTTCATGGGTATGCATCGGACGGGACTGACACCAGACATTGTTACTTACAATACTTTGATCAGTGGGTATTGCAAAGCTTTTGACATGGTGAATTTGGATAATTTTGTGAATAAATTGCATGCCAGCGGGTGGGACCCTGATATTACAACCTATAATATTCGCATCCATGGGTTTTGTAGTAGTCGGAGAATGAATCGAGCTGTGATGATGTTGGATGAGCTTGTTTTGTCAGGTGTTGTTCCCAATACAGTTACGTATAACACGATGATGACTGGCGTTTGCAATGACATATTGGATCGTGCGATGATTTTGACTGCAAAATTGCTAAAGATGGCTTTTGTTCCCAATATTGTTACGACTAACTTGTTGCTGTCTCATCTTTGTAAACAAGGGCTGCCAGAGAGGACTTTGATGTGGGGCCAGAAGTTGAGTGAGATTTGTGTTGATTTTGATGACATCACCTTCAAGATACTTGACAGGGCGTATCATGACATTCAAGAAGATGCAAAATATTCAAGAGGAACATCAGGAAAGAGCCTCTTTCTTGACTTCCTGATGTACATCACTTATGACTATTTGTGGAGATGTAAGACCCCTAGTGAGAAAGGTAAACTTTCCTTTCAGCTTATTGAAAGTGGTTCTAGTCAGTCCAGCAATGTTCCCAATTGTTAGATTTCTTGGAGGGTTCCGACCTAAAACCAATTGGCCATAGGTGGAGTAGCCTCTTGAATTTATTAACCAAGCTGGGGTGGCTTAGATAGACGATGTGGGATAATCTAACAAGGGTTATTTTCTAGAACTTAGTTACAGAATCTAAGAAAACCTTACTTTACAAAGGCAAGGATTGATTTCTGGGGCATTTAATCATTTGCAAATGGAGAAGTTCAGCCATGTCAAATTCTGAGAAATATTTGACGAATGAGGTTGAGATGGCATTTATTGAAGATCACTGCTTCACCAAGGGTAAAATCATTCAAGCTAATGGTTATTCAGTTTTGGGCTCTTTTCTTAGGGCTGTGTAATCTTGATTTTAATTGCTGGGTTTTGAAGGATTCTTCATATTGATGATTTTAGATGTTATTTGTATCGGAGAAAGAATTTTGGGAAAGATGCCCTTGCGGGTCTTCTTAAGAGACTTCAGGTATTAATGATTTGGATATTGTTGCCTTTGGAACTCTCGTTATTTCCTTACTTTAGCTTCATGCATTTTAGGTTGCAGACTCAAATTGGTTCTGGTGACAAAAATTTGATTCACATTTCGTTGTGGTTGTTACTTTTATATGTGTTTTTTTAAACTTTTTGGGATTGGGGTTTTAGATCGATAATTGTTCATGATAAATGGCCTGTTTCCTGTTTTTAATTAGGTATTTCAGCATTTTGTATTCTTCCTGTTAATTTACGCTAACCAGGAGTTGTAAATTATTTTCTTTAGTGATGTTTTCAAGATGGATGAACTAAGTCTGGAGATAGCCAGTATTGCTTTATCGGCGGCGCTTGCTTTAACAGCAGACCCCATAGCTTCCCTAATCGACACAGCTTTCATTGGCCATATTTATAGAGGTATGCATTTCTTAGTCACTTTGATCAGTTTCAGTTAATCAGTAGTTAACATTGTATCCCATGGTGTTTAAATGTAAAATCAGGAATAAGTTGTTTTTCTCCGTCGTCTATCATCATATAAGTCTACAAGAATTGTAATTTGAGTTTATGGGTTAAGTATGGATTTGAGAATTTGGATTTTGAATCTTGGAAACCTTTCCTGCTATGTGTAAGTTCAAAGGAAATCTTCCAAGACTATGTCCAAAGGACCATCACTGTTGCTAGGGATTCGCGGTTTGTAATTTGATTCAAGTTTAAGACAGTAAAAGCGAAAGACTTCACCGCAGATGTCATGTGTAACAGAATTTTAACTTCTTTTTACACAAGTAGGCCTTCTCCGCTTTGGTTGACAAAACAGAAAAGTATATTGTCCTCCCAGATGGTCTATGTACTTTGTGCTTGCTGTTCTAGCTTCCTTCGTACATTGACTTTGAATACAATTGAAATGAAGCTCTCTGTTTATTGGCGTATCTGATATACTCTCTGGTTCCTGTTCTACTCCATTGCCCATAGGTCCTGTGGAGCTAGCTGCTGTAGGAGTTGCTATCACTGCTTTTAATCAAGTATCAAAGATTGCAATTTTTTTCCACTTGTTAGTGTTTTTCGTTGCTGAGGAAGATGCAGCTGAAAGCCTAATTGATAAATCATCTGATATTGAAATAACGGAAAGGCATTTTGATGGAAATGATGAAGAGGAAGAGTTTATTCCAAATGTTGGTAAGCTCCGCCTCTGGTTTCTTGTAACTTATTTACTTATGGGTCTACTAGTCATGCAAATAAATTGTTTTCTTATGGGAATACAATATAAAGGAAGTTGTGTTTACGTTAATGTACTTTCCTGATTTCCACATTAATTGGTTTTTGGTGATTAACCAGATACATACAAGTCTCCAGCCACTAATAGTAGTTATATTGGCAATACAGCAAAAGTCTATGAGAGAAGGTTCCTTCTGCTTCATCAGCTTTGGTTATTGGTGCTAAGCTTGGCCTTGTCCAAGCTTTAATCCTAATCTTTGCTGCAAAACCCTTGTTGGGTTACATGGGCATCAAATCTGTAAGTGAATTATTTCATAGAACTATAGTCACTTGTGTTAAGTTGCTTATTGCCCTTTAATTGATTTTGAGTTCTTTTTATTTTGTTCATGTTGTCCGTTCGTCTTTGGACACTGTAACACTCTTGCTGGGCCTTGGACCCCTAACTGGAATACAATGACAAGTCTAGAATCCATTTGGGGCTATGACATCTGCAGCGTATTTGTGCTTCTAAAGAAGGAATACTGAGAAACTCGAGGTTTAATTTTGGTTAAGGTGCTGGGAGTGGGGACTAGGAATGAGAAAGTGACGAATAATGAAATTGATCTTGCCCATAGAATGGGAGTAGGATCAATCAATTGTGGAATAGGGTCTTGATTTTGTGAAATTTAGTACTACCGAGTGAATTGGAGAAAACAATTGCTATTATTGTGCCAAAGAGCAGTGTACATACCTAAAAGTGCATAGATGAGATGAAGATATTTGGTAAGGGCCCTAAACGATATATGCACATGCAGCATTCCTTGATTTTATTTTGCTTCTCCATGATATGGAGACATTAGACTGATATTAATTTTTAAATAACGACAAAGGAATCCTGTAGCATTAGTCCTCACTCCTCAGCCTCCGTCATGATCAAAATATAGCGGTGACTCATAGGCCATAGCAAGCAGTAGCCGAGCTAAGAGTTGGTAACAGCCTTTGATTTAACTTGGCAGTACTTTAGTGCTTGTACTTCAGTGCATTGAGTGGAAGAAAATACGTGCGCTTTTCCAAGGAACAGTTGTTGTCATGAAAAAGTAATGAGCATTAGTTCAATCTGACAAAAGTATCCGATAACGATTTGGTGTATTTCTTGCTTCATATGTAGAAAATGATCATGGGTACTTTTGAAGAGAATGAGGCCATTCAGTTGTCCATGGACGCATTGATCCCCAAATGAGATAGATAGTCTGTTCTTGTTTTTCTATTTTGACCTACGACGCTTACCCAACCAGCAGATAAGACCTTCTGGTTTTTGTCAATTTGGTTAGGACTAGTTGTTTATTTAGCCACTTTTCCCTTATTTTCCCCCCCGAAACTGCTGCAGAGATGTCCTGAATGAAATGGCATTTGAGTTGTTCCTCGGGCTATTCTTTGCAAACAGGGATTTTGACAAGGCCGCATCAACTGCATCTCGGGTATTGCAGGTGCGTATTGCTTTTGATCCAATTAGTACTCCACTTCCTTCATTCATTTCTTTCCTTTTGCCTCACCCTCCTTTTGTTATGTTCCTCTCTGCTAATGGCTCGACTCTGCAGTTGAGTTTGGCTCTGGGGCTAGTTCTATCCATCCTTGCTGCTGTTATATTACAGTTGGTGTCTGGATTGTTTACCGACGGCACCAATGTTCTGCAAATCTTAAGTTTAGGAATCCCGGTATCTCTCTTTCTCTCTTGCTATTCTTTTCTATTGGTTTAGTGGAGACGTTTAAATCTGGAGCTGATTTCTTTTTCCCTTCTATTCTTTAGTTTGTTGCAGGGACCCAACCCATCAATGCTTTGGCATTTGTGTTTGATGGAGTCAACTTTGAAGCATCTGATTTTGTTTTTCAGCCTACTCCATGGCACGTCTATAACCCTTTGGCTTCTTGCCATCATGTTTTGTTTTATCCTATTAAGATCTCATCTTTTGCGTTCTGTTGAGCTCGGCCGCTCTGAAGATGGAGGAAAATATATTTGAAAATTCGTATTATTTGCATCGCTTTTTGTAGTACATTAATTTGATATGTTTCCTCATCCGCCTTCTTCGTAACTGCACAAGGATAAATTTCTTTATGTCATCTTGTTGTGCAGGTTTTGGTCTCGTTTGTGAGCGTCCTGTTCTTGTTTATACTATCATCAACCAACGATTTCGTTGGGTTATGGGTTGGTTTATCCTTTTTTAAGATTTTGTGTGCAGTGGCCGGCTTTTGGAGGTAATTTCTCTTGTTAAGAGGATGGATTTTCTTTTGGAAAGAGCTGATAATTCAACATGAGTAACAATTCTTTTCTTTGGAAAGAGAGCAAACAGTTTGAGAAACCATTCTTTCGTTGCATACAATAACAAGATCGTATTGGTTTCTAGTAACATGTTTGCTAGAAATTGCAATACTGCACCAACTAAAATAGCTGATAAAACACACACACACACTGTTAAGTTACAGGATTTTGGACCTCCGATGCTGTTATTTACTTATATGGACTGATCTTTGCCGTATCACAAATACCGTTACGTTTTCCTGTACAGCGATTTAAATCCCTGATGTATATATGTTTGTGTGTGTGTTAAAAAATAAAGTAAAGCATAGTGTGAATTTTACCAACGGCGTTCAAAGCTTTGCCTTTTAACACTCATACGATCAAATTTGCAGGATAGGGACTGGAACAGGACCTTGGAGTTTTCTCAAGGGATGATGATGAGCCCACACAACTCGGGAAAGAGATACAACATAAATTAATGTGTACATATAATTTGTTGGGTGATAATGGACTATCATCCCCAGAATTGCAGCATATTTGTTGTAGTAACGATTGTTTTGTTTCTGTATACGTGCACTTGTAGAATCAAAGCAAGTTTTGAACTATTTTTTCGCCTGCTCTGATGGCTACCTGACTGAATTCGCGATTATGCCGTGCAAGTAAATCTGATAGTGGTTATACCCCCAAGGGGTTGGCCACGTAGACAAGGCACGAGACTTAGGGGTTTGCTCCCTCCTAAGGTTTCAGGTTCGAAACTACTAAGCTAGTCCATACAGAGTTTTGCACTAGCTTCAAATGGGGTCCCTGTTAGTGGATGGTGAGATTGGTATCCCAGGATTAGTCGAGATGTGCGCAAAGCTGGCTTGGAGACCAGGTTATAGAAAAGAATCTGATTGTGGTTAAATTGCAAAAGTTACAATTATAAATCTTGAGTGAAAGTGCCTTGTTTACTTTCTGGAATGCCACCAAGTGGTTGGCCTGGTGGTTTGCTCAAGTAAAGAACCCAAAAGGCTTTACCAAAGGTTTGTTTCACTTAAATCAACAAAGTAGTTTTCCATAGTAATGCACTACCATCTGGGAAGCAGCTTGCATATATTGGCATAAGAGTTAACACATCAAAAATATCTGTTACTGCACAAAAGAAATGTTGGCTCGGACACCCTGAGTTATCGATTTGACAAAAAAAGGCTTAGCCCTCGCACTATAGGTTTGATGTTCACCAGGTCTAGCAGCGTAGAGGACATTGGCTTTTATCCACCAGGTCAGGTCATATATTCAGCTTGCTTCTTCCAGCTTGGTTATCGAGGAGGATAGGCTTTTGCGAGCTCCAGTAGAGCAAGAGAGTACGCGGTCTTCTTCACGAATGTCAGAGGATGTATCTTGATTTGGTGTGGGCGTAAGCTTGGGCGGCTTGGGCTATGAAAAATGGCAGGGGTGGTGTTCTATTTTTGGAGGGTCGGGGGTTTTCGGCCTCTTTAGCTTTTGCGCGCAAGGTATGCAGCGTGTGTGGAGGTGTTAACGTAGTGTTTCCAAAACAATTTTCACCATGTTCGTGTTTCAACGGATTCTAAGATCATGATCTCGGATTTAAAGAAACTGAAAGTCTCTGAATGGCCTTTTTTTAACTCCGGTGTTTGCAGATCATGTTTTATCTTTAGCTAAGCAATTATATAATGTCTATGTTTGTAAAGTTAGTCGTAGTCTAGTGCAGGAAGCTCATCTTCTTGCTAGATGCAGGGATACTTCCTAACAGAGACGAAGTTAGAATTTTAGCTTAGTGGTGACGAATATGTACATTTAAAAAAGGAAAGATGGACTACATTATGAATATTTATCGGAACTCGGCTGAGGCTTTAAGACTTATGAGGTATACAAAAAAAATTCTAAAAACAAACATATAACAAGGGGTGCCCAGCGGGTCAACTGATCCACCAATTTGCCCAATCCGTCCAAACCGAACTGTCCGTGAACCGACCCTAGCTACGTTATGGATGAATGGGGATCCTAATATTCTAATTGGCGGATTCGGTTCGGATTTGATACGCCCGATAGCCCTTATCCACCCCCCTTATCTGCCCGATCCGCCTAATCCGCAATCGAACCGACCCAATCGTACCTCACTCGCGGACAAGTGCGGATGGAGAAAACGACAATCCGTGACGAGCTGATCGGTTTGGGAACCAATCCGATCTGCACAAAACCGATCCGGGGGCATTCCTTTGAGTTGTCAGGGGCGGAGATGTTCTTAGAACCAGTCAATTAAGTCCACGAATTGAATCTCTCTACACAAAGACTGGACCATTTCATTTACACATTTAAAGTCATCTTTCACTTTGGACCTTTCATTGAAGAAAAGGACAGATAAATAAGTAACAAAATACCTATTTAAGATGAAAAATAATACTAGTAATTGGATATTTGAATGGTTCAAATTTCCAAACACAACAAACTTGACTGATTATATAGCACCAAAATAGCAACAACAATTTATAGACTTCGTTGCACTAGAAGTATTTCTCTACTTGGTCAAGTAGATGCAGCAATTATTTTAAGCATCCACTGGACCACCCCTAAGCCACAATGGGAACAAACATAGGGCATTTTTTTTTATGACGAAGGAACAACCCCACAGCCAGGACACTAATGAACCCAACTGCGTGACCCAAACCTCCGGGGGAACTAGCGCGGCCACACCAGTCACGGCCCCCCACTTAATGCAAAGATACTCACCCAGTGGGGAATCGAACCCCAGACCTTGAGGATTACCCCAAAAACTTGACACTCGCCCTAACCACTGGGACAACCCTTGAGTGTGTAACATAGGGCATTTTAGCCAAAAGGTCAAAGTTTACGAATCTCAGCGTAAAAATCGTGCACTTGGCCTCATAGTTTTGTAGTTGTACTTAAGTACGGTGAGATTATGGTTCTTATGAAAATGAAGTCGAGACTCTTGTTGGTTGATGGTTTGGGTAGGGGGTGAGGTCGTATATATATGAATTCTTCTAACATAAGATCCAATAGAAATATCGACGTAAAATTCATGGTTCGGATGAGGAGGAATGAAGCAATACCAATAATTTATGAGGGTGTCTGGGAAATGAATTTTTGTAATCTCCGTAACACATTTCAACTAGAACCCGACTCGTATCCAATCCATTGCCATGGTCCAGTCAACTTGATTTTTTTAAGAATTTATACTCGTCAAGCTTTGTAAAGTAAGGTTTAGATAACATTTAATTTTACGTTCCGAATGAGCATGTATTGAAGGCGTCCTTAGGGGCAAAACAACCCTACAAAGTACAAATCCATATCCATATCCAAGCCGTTGCCATTGATTTTCGGATTTTGTGTAATATCTAAATGGTTTGAAACAAGAACCCGATCCATATCCGATCCGTTGTGTGTTGCGAATTAAATTTGATCCAAGCCTGTATTGAAGGCGTCCCTTAGGGCACAAGCACCACGAATTTACCCCACAAAACATAGCAAAGTGGACTTACAGAACCTTATCTCAATAGTCGATGTCTTGTAGAAGGCAGTTATTTCAGCTAGGATTAGTGATTTCTTTCTACTCAATATGTCATCGTTATTTTGATTTCCAATATAGTATTGCTTCCGAAGTATTCACAAACTGATTTGTTCCTAAACTAACTTAAAACTTGACTAATAGCGCTTTAAGAGATGGATCATTCTATCACAATACATCAATTCAAAAACCCAACTTAGGCCTGGTTCTCCATTTGTTAAATTGGAAAAATCATAAAATCAAGTGGGGTTGATTATAGCAAATGAGAAAATCAGGTGCTAAAATTAACTCATTTTAGCAAAAGAAGGTGGGTTGATTTAGCACATGGTTTTCTTATTTGTTAAAATCATCCACTTGATTTTATGAGTTTCCTATTTTAGCAAATGGGAAACTTAGCCTTAAGTCAGTTCCCGATTTTAGTCACTTTCTGAAACGTTTAAATAATTTTTCAAGAAGTACTTTTTCACTCTGTTGACTTTTTCCAAAAACTGACTTAAGTCGAGAACTGGCTTAAGTTTGATTTTTGAGTTGAGAGAATGATCTATCTCGTATCGTAAAACACAATAATCAGTTTGGGAATAAGTTAATTTCTGGAACAGTTCCCGCCGGTTAACTATCAATTCTTTGTATTCGACAAGCCTATTCCCAACTTTAATTAGGCCCGCTAATATATGGTGGGAGAAATCCCCGGATTTGTCGGTTCTTCGGACCGAGTACCAAGTTGTAAAAGATTGATGGATCTTGCTCACTTTTGGTACCATCCCTTCTGAAATAAAATTTGATTAAACAAGATTACTTAAACAAATCCTCTTCCTCCGTTACCGTTTCACTTCTTCCACAGTTCGACGTACAGGGTCAGATCTGGTGTATCTCGGAGTTTGGGGGCCTGGTCTGGAGCTTCTCCGACGAATAAGTCACCGGATTCAGCGGCGGCAGCTTTGGTGACATTATTTTCCTGTTTGTTCCACCCAGAGGGCTTTTATTTCTATTTTCAGTTTTATTTTTTGTTTATGGTTTAGTTGTTTATGTAATACCCCGGATTTGGGGCTAAAGGTGTTTAGTCCCACATTGGTTGTTTACATTAGTGATCTTTGGAATATAACAAACTATGTAAGAGACTACTAGTATCTTGGGCTTAAGCATTTTGGGTCATGTGGTATGGCTTGTGGATTAAATCAACCACGTAGACCACTGGCCCAGTACCTTGATTTAATCCACAAGCCACACCACATGACCCAAAATGCTTAAGCCTAAGGTACTAGTAGTCTCTTACATGGTTTGTTATATTCCAAAGATCACTAATGTAAACAACCAATGTGGGACTAAACACCCTTTAGCCCCAAATCCGGGGTATTACAATCTTCCCCCCTTAGGGATGCAACGTCCTCGTTGCATAGTCTCAGCAACCTCCCCTGGTGTCTGTGGTGGCAGAGCGCATCCTACCCACCACTTGGACCAGGGCGGGGCTCTGATACCATTTGTAACGCCCCACGTAGACCACTGACCCAGTACCTTGATTTAATCCACATGGCCCAAAATGCTTAAGCCCAAGGTACTAGTAGTCTCTTACATGGTTTGTTATATTCCAAAGATCACTAATGCAAACAATCAATGTGGGACTAAACACCCTTTAGCCCCAAATTCGGGGTATTACAGTTTACCCCTTTCATAGGTGGTTATTAGCCCTTTTTCAGGTGCTTGTTCTTCGATTTTATCCTGTGTGTAGTGGTAGGGTTTGAGTTGTCTTCCCTTGGGGTCTCTACTAACAGATCGTGGACAGGTTCCTAGCCCAGCCTAGTTGTTGGTCTGCCCCGAGCAGGGGTGCCACTGTCTAGATTTTGATAGTTTTGGTTCATTCCTGTTGTTTCTGTTGAAATCTGTACTGCCCTCGGGCATTTTTCTTGAATGGAATTGACTTGGTATTTTCAAAACAAAAAAAAAACACAAACAAATGCGATCTAGCGAAACATTTTTTTTTTATCATCGCAAAACATTATTGTCATATGCTATACAAGGAAAGGCTACGATACACACTCAATATTCGGGTGTATATCATACGCACCCCTATAAAAGTTAGAAATCAATTAGCTCTTATTAATAAAAGTTACGATTTTTTTTTTTATAAAAGCTTCGAAATATACTAAAATATTATGAATCATAGAAAATATTACGAATCATATTGCTAAAAAGTTATAGAACACTAAAAAATGTTACGATTGCCAGTGGGATAATGAGTGTGTATTGTAGCTATTTCTGCTTACACATGTTAGAATGTGTTTGAAATTTTAATATTGAAGTTATTTTACAAGTCAAAATGAAATGGTCGAGTTTGATCAATACAGACAAAGATGGAATTTTGGATTGAAAAGATCAGAACGTGAATTAGTCTATTTTGTTGCAACTAAATCTAATAAAATCCAACCAGAGTTAAATTCTTCTACTTTTGATTTAGTGACTTATCCCAGTGACGAATTATATATAGCACCCATTCATTGAATAATCAAAGCTTACATTTGATAGAATATGTAAACACCTGATTTAATTTCCGCGTGGTAGAACTTTATTCATATGGAAATTAGACAGTTTCAATCTTTTACCACATACGTTTTTTAAAAATCAAGCTTTAGAAAAGTTACATGACCATATATATTGATTAGTATTACACTAACAAGACTCCATATCAATTGCATAAAATCGTGAATGGCAACGTTAGCCGCTAATTAAAAGGACTGTTCCAATGAATTGAGCTCTGGGTTGCTCCTCTACTGATTCTCGGATGGACTCTACGCCGCATTGCGTCTGTCTGTTTTTTTGCAGTAATGTGTCTTTGAGCCTTAATGCTCATTTGTGATTTGCTCGTGTCCTAGTGTTAATAGTGTTAGCTTTTTCCAAATTTTATGATTATTTCATATAAGTGCCGTTCGGCTTCTTAAAATGGAATTTGCATTTGATCAAATTTTTTTTTTTTTTTTGCATGAAAGCATGACTAAATCAATCGAATATCCAACAACTTAAAAAATATCCCAAGTAAATCCAAAATCCAACAACCTAAGAAATATCCTCGCGTGGAGCACCAACGCTCTAATGATGGATAATAATACTAGTAGCTAATTCTTGTTTTTTGGCCAAGTTGGACCCTTTGACCTCTCTACTGATAATAATAATAATAATAATAATAATAGAAAAAGTATATATAAGGGAGGCCAATTAGGTTAACATTACAAAGTTGAGCAATAACTAAAGCAGGTATAATTGTTGAGCTCTATAAAATCTTTGCACTTATTGAAAAAAAAGCAGGTCTAATAATCCAGTATTAAAAACATTAAAATTGAATTTGATGCTGTTTTTATAAGAGAATGCATGAAAGATTTTTCATAGGGGTGAGCAGAAAATCCGTCAAACCATGAATCCAGTCCAAACCGATTAGTTTGGTTCGGTTTTTAGTAACGTGGTTTGGTCCTAGTTTAAAAAAATTAGAATCCGTATTCAATGGTTTGGTTTGTGGATTTACGTTCATGGTTCTGGTCCCAATCCGATCCGAACCGTGTATATTATATATAAATGTATTTATTTCTATAAGCCATAGTTAACTGACTTCCTAATTTAATTTATTCATTATTCTTTCTCTGTGCAAGATTTTATTTTGCCTAAGATTCATAACTTATTCCCTTAATTCCAATACACCAGTAGTGGTTTAGTCATAGCCAATAAATTTGCTAATGAAATTCTCCATTCCAATTTTGATTCCACAGCACGTTTCTATTTTTCTAAATTTCTATATATGATTTGGTCATTTTCTCTTCCTATTCCTTGATTTCCTTCATGGTAGATTACCATGTTTAATTTTAATGATATTTTAATGGAATCAGATTTAATATAAGTTTTGGTTTATTAATCTTCAAAATTTTAAGTATTTTAATAGTTTACAGAAATAATATCTCAATTTTAAGCAAACTGTGATTCGAAACCGAAACCGATCCGTATCTTAATGGTTTGGATTGGTTTGGTTCTATGCCTTTTATGGGTTGGTTTGGTTCTCCAAATTCATAATCCGTAGGTAGTGATTTGGTTCTTGATTTACTATAAAACCGAACCAATCCGGTCCATGCTCACCCCTAATTTTTCATGCCCCTGAATCTGCTCTATGGTCGCCAATAAGACATCTAGGAGCATCACCAACGGGGGAGTCAACTCCCCCATGATCAATTGACCTTTATGAATTACTCCAACCACATTACTATTTGATTCAAGTTATACAGTACAGTTTGACTTTATGATTGGAGAGGAATATTTATTGATGTCAAATTCGAAAGTGTCGAATTACCACTTCTTAAAAAAAATGAATTTGGTAGATGTTGTGCAATAGGTGTTGTGCGCCGTATTGTGAGGCAAAATTATGTCATTTTGCTCATTTTCTTGGTATTCCTCCAAAACTTCCAAGGGCTCTGTTTGGAGAATTAATTTTGGGGTTCAATTTTAGGGAATTCAGGGCTCTTTGGGGTAAGGTATGGTGGGTTTAAGCACTTGGATTTAGGTAGTGGCGACTGCAGGAGTTCGGAAGCATGGAGTCATTCATAAACATCAAATACTTTTATCAACTATAAATCAAAGAAAAATATCACAATATTGACAACTAAAAATCTTGTTCCATTAAAAATCATATTTAAAGCTCAATCTAGCAAGACATATCAACCTCTCATTATCAAAAGAGCAAAACGAGTGACAATGATTCAAACAAACACACAAAGAAACAACTTTTATGAACTTTTAAGAGTTATCTAGTGGTGTCACAATCAAATTTATGGGGCTCATTTATGAATATTCAAAAAAATTAATATAATAGTAGTAAAAAAAAAAAATTCCTGTGGGGTCAGCTGACCCCACTTTCCATAAGGTGGAGTCGTCAGTGGATTTAGGCACTTCGAGGTTAGGCACTTTGTAATGGTTTTTTTTTCAGAGTTAATTTTGGATTTCAATTTTAGGGATTTAGGCTCTTTGTGGTAGGATATAGTGAGTTTAGGCACTTGAATTTAGGCACTTCGGTTTTAGGCACTTTTGGATTTAGGATATAGGCTCTTTGTAGTATTTTCTTCTTCCTCCAAACAAGGCTCTTGGAAGCTTCAGAGGTGTGCCCAAAAATCAAGCAAAACGACGTAGTTTTGCAGCACAATATAACGCACAACACCCCTGGATTCAAAAAAAAAATTCACCTTCAAATTTGAAGCAAAGGTTGGATATGCTCTAACTCATCTTTTTTCCCCTTTTATCATACACTTAATTTAAAACCTTAAAAAGGGTTGTTGGGGGCAAAATCACTTAAGTACAAGGGCAAGAGGGTTATTATGAGTGCCATGATCTCAGGGGTATAAGTGCAATAGACAAAAATAGCCACCGGGGCCGATTTTGACTACTTCAACACTTCTAGAAGGTCGCCAACAGCAGACACGGCCAAACCGAAACTTCCCACCAAGTAACGCGTGCCACGTGTACCCCGAAATCTAGTTAGTGAAAAGTAGGCCCACTTTTCCAACCTGTACATCTACGTGATGGGGAAATTCCGTTCGTACCCTCAAATTTTTCAATACCCACATAATCTGTCAATTTTCTATTCCCACCTACCTCCGTCCCATTTTCGTTTTTATGATTTTGAAAACTATCAAATTAGAGTTTTTCTGGGAAAGAGAATCGAACTTAGTCATATAATCCTTCGAAATGTCTCGCGCTCTTGCTCTCAATCTCTACACTGCACTTGCGCACTCAATTCTTGCATTCGTGGATTTTAATAGGTTAGGATATGTTTCAAAGACGCTTTCATGCTCGTGCACACGCATGCGAATTGTCTGAGTTAATGTGTTTTTGATATTTTTGATTTTCTTAGACTACAAGTTATCAAATCAACAAGTCATTCTCCATTTCTCATGTATATTAATTGATTTTACAATTTGTAGTCTAAGAATACTGAAAAACCGTAGTGAAACTCACCCTTAGCTTACACCTCCCACACCACTACGACTTCTTCCAGCTCCAAAAATCACAAGTCTGCCGTCGCCACCCAAACCACCATTGCTAATGTCACCACTAACAAATCACAAATACCATCGCCGCTAATTGTTTGGATTTACAAATTCGGCTTACGGATTGTTCGGAATTATAAATCTGTACGATTATTGACTGGTCGAGTTATTTATAATTCCAAACAAATTTTATTCACCTTGGTCCTAGGTTTTCGGAATCGTAAATCTGGATGATTATAAATTGTTCAGAATGCAAATCTGTATGATCATCGATTGTTGGGAATCGTAACTCGGCCGGGCAATTGTTGATTGTTTGGAATTATTAAAAAAAAAAAAAAAGGTCTAAACCGAACTTAAGTTCCTAGTGACCATAGCTCTTTTGCTCTAATTTTTTTCTTTAAACACCCGAAAATACATGGGAGAAAAATTATTTATTGTATTAATACGACACACATTAAGCGTAAATCTTGCCTGGAGCAACTGACGTGCGAACCACCTCTGAAAAAAACAATAAAATTAAAAGTTGGACTAATATTATTTAATTGAGAGCTAGCTGCTGGTGGAAGTGGAACTAAGCAAATTCAATAGGACACTCCACAATAATCGGAACAGACCCTTAACATATTTCTGTTCTAAATTAGGTTTGATTAACTATGGCGCGCTTATAGTCTAGCGGTTATCTCTCGATTTTCTCATAAGTAAGACTAGGGTTCGAGTCTCGGCATAGCTGTTTGGGATTTAGGGCTATGATAGTTTCTAAACCCCCTCTGGGCTAACTCATTTACTCTGCCACTAATGTATATTGGATGACGAAAAAAATTAGGTTTGATTAGGTAGTAATTAAAACATGTCACAAGATGATTGTGATACATGTTCCTTGCAATTAAAAGAAATAGGAGAATGTCAGAATCCAATAAATGAGAATTATGAGTCAAACAGGTTCACCTAGTAGTTTAAAGCCGGAAAAGTTTACGAACTCACTTCTGGACATAAACGTGTTTGGAACCGTTAGTGTATTCTTGACACAAACGTGTTTGGAATCGTTAGATGTATGTGAACCCATAACATTTATGAACACAGTATGCTGAGTTGTGTATTCCTAACATTGCTCTTAATTTCAAGCCTAATCTTTTGTCCACTACATGATTACACTACCAAATGTATGGTTCGTTATTTGTTACAATTACAAAAGATAAAGACAATCCAAATCATGAAGAATGGGACATAATTGGTTAGCCGAAATGATGACCTTGAAACTCAAAAACAATACGAAAAACACACACATGTATGAGGCGGTTTAAGGGACATAACATTTGACACAAATTTTGTTGGAGACTATTTTAGAATCTCACGTTAATAATCGGAGTCGTTCAATTTATTTACAATATGTTTTTAGGAAATTATATTGATTGTTACATTTTCCTTTTGCCTTGTGCACTTTTTTTCTTTCATTATTCACGTGAATTTATCTCTTTTTTCACCATGCATAAAAACTATTCCCACGAAAGGGTAATTGTGAAGATATATCTATCTATTCTTTCTATAAAGGGAGAGCACCATTTGCTTATAAATTAGAAACAAAAAGCTTCCAAGTAGTTTCAACCTCTTCACTTCACGATGTGTTTTTTCTCATGTATCCATCCGTATTTGTCCTCTTCCATGTTCTTCAATACTCCATGGGATATCATTAGCCTCTCCAAACACCGGGATTGAGATTATGTATTTCCAAACTACGAAAATTTTGTACATGCATCTCGTGTGCACCCATCGTCGTTATTAAGAATAAAGACATGTACACAAGAAAATATGCATGACAAAAAAGGAAGTGCAAATCACTACCTTGTTTTATGATGATAAGTATGGTAACATTTGGTCAATGTAGAATGATTTTGGTCAATGTAGAATGATCAACCACAAAAAAGAAAGCCCTCTCATGTAGTATGATGCGTACTAGGCCTTGAAATTGAAGAAACTTTATGCCACCGTCTATAATTGAAAGGTAGAACTTGGATAAATTTCAGCTACCTTTCTCTCGACTAATTAATGGGTGCTCTTGGAGTACTATGTGTCATTGCTGTAAAAGATCGTTACTACACTATGTGAGTCACTCCTTGTCTTCCAATCAGTTAATGTGAGGCTCTAAGAGCTGTGAATAATTACTCCTCTTTGTTTTCTCATGAGAAATTTGACTACTTTTCTTCCTTGTTTGAGACCGGATCGAAGAGTTTAAATCTTGATCGCTCATCTCGACAGTCAATAATCAAATTAACATTGCACATAGTTTCGTACTTGTAAGAGTCTAATCTTACAAGTAAAATATTATCTACGTACAAATTTAAATTATTGATTCTCGAGGTGGGCAGTTGAGATTTATACTATTTGGTCCAGTTCAAAATGAGAATTGGAGGCTCCATTTCCTTATGATAAGATCTAGCTTCTTTTCTTCTTCTTTTTGTGTGTGTGTGTGTGTGTGTGTGCGCGCGCGCATGACTTTTTGATAGCGAAACAATATTCATGTTTGATGTTTAACCATAAATAGTTGTTTTTATTTTACACTTTCTAAGTAATGAGGCAGCCCGGGGGCATGTTCAAGCTCATTGGTCACATTGTTAAATGAGGCGATATATAATTCCACTGAATTAGTTGCGAATTATTGTTGATACTGTACATGTTAGTGTTACATCAAAATGTAAAACAAAATCATATATCTAAACCAATCAATCAAACATGTACAAAGCAATTGCTAAAAAGTCATAGAAAGAAATGGCCTCACCAAAATGGCATCCCATAATTCTCCTTTTTAGGTTTGGACCTCAAATGTGGGCTTTTGTTTCTTTGTTTTTGTGTCTCCCATTTTATATTTTGTCAATTTTACCATTTAAAATGTAAGAAATTAGTGTTCTTAATTATAAATAACACTAATTATTTTCAAGTGACAAAGTTCTTTTTGGTTGTTTTTGCTAATGAAGAAAAGATGTAGTTAATGATATTATAAAAAAGAAAAGAATACATTCTTGTCTGACATTATGTTCATATATACATGATATATGCACAACTCACAGTTGGCGGCGAATTTTTCTCATTAACAACCAGATCGGAACGATAACGAGCCTTAATGTCACCCCTAGTAACGGAGCATACGTCTTCGTTAAGTAATTAGACTAAAAATCCTAACTTAGACTACGGGGGTGTTCCATCACCTAATTTAAATTGAATAAGCCAATGGAAGTCGGTGAAATTGGTTGATGTCTTATGAAGGAGGTGACTTGTATCATAAAACGTAATAAATCGATTTTGAGTAAGTCAATTTTATAGAACAACTCTAAGTAAATCTCGAATTGAAAGTTTAAATACTCTCAATAGATTTTCATCAGCAAATAAAGGGCGAAATTGAAAGAAACTGAATAGTGAAGAGATAAAAGTGAAATAATTGCCTATAATGTTTTAAAGCTTTTTGAGACCTATTTTGGGTATTTTAGAAAATAAGAAGAAAACAAAAGAAAGAGACTAGAGAGAAAATGGATGGAGAGGGAGAGAGAGAGAGAAGTGGGAGGGAAGTCTCAACCAAAATGTTTGACCATTCTCTCTCTTTCTCCATGGTCTATATGATGGATTCACACGCTTAAATTCCTGTTCTCGTCCCCTTCTCCCCCAAACCCTTCCCTTTCCTCCCATAAAATCTCCTCTTCACCTTCCCACAATTCATTTTCTAGCCAATTTCCTCTCAGTTCCCATCAATACCAAACGTTTCGCTCCAAGTCTACATCTTGCAACCGTTCGTTTCTCTCTCTCTTCTTCGCTTTTCATCAAGATTTTACAATTGGGTTACGATGATCTGAAGTTGGAGAAAACCCAGGTTTTGTTTTTCTTCATTTTTAGGTATTCTGGAAAAATATTAGGGTTTGATAGATCTTTATCTATTTATTAGTCAAATTGTGATTCCCCCATCTCGCGTTAGAGATCGAGAACACCTTATAATTGAAGCTTTGATTAGATTTTGATAGGTTTTGACCTCTAGTTTGGGCAATCTAGGAAGAAAATTCATCAAACATAGGAAGTTGAGAATTGAAGGTTTGATTGATGGGTAATTGTTGTGTGACACCATCTGTTCAATCAGATAAGAAAAAGGGTAAAAAGAAACCAAACCCATTTGCTATTGACTATGTTTCGACCGGTCCCATTGGAAATGGATGCAAAACCTTTGTATTGGACAACCCAACTGGCCATGAAATTGAGCAGACCTACGAGCTGGGCCGTGAGCTGGGCCGGGGTGAATTCGGGGTTACGTATTTGTGTACTGATAAATCTTCTAGGGAAGTGTTTGCTTGTAAATCGATATCGAAGAAGAAGCTAAGGACTCGAGTGGATATTGAGGATGTGAGGAGAGAGGTCGAGATCATGAAGCGTTTGCCAGCACACCCCAATATTGTGAGCTTGAAGGACACTTATGAGGATGATAATGCAGTTCACTTGGTGATGGAGCTTTGTGAGGGAGGAGAATTATTCGATCGGATCGTTGCAAGGGGGCATTACACCGAAAGGGCAGCTGCTTTTGTGACTCGAACGATTGTTGAAGTTATTCAGGTGAAGATCTTTCTTTAGATGTTGTGTTATGTTATTGATTTTGGATTTCTTTGACGTATTACTGCTTTGATCTGCATCCCATCTTCCAATTTTCTTATTTGATGTAATTGGTTATGTTTCAGAATTTGATAATTGGTTCAATAGGATGAGAAAATTGGAGATGATAGATTCACAACACACACAATGCACGCATACTTAAGGGACTGAGACCCAAATAGTTTAATTCTGTCTCTGGTTAATGGTATTTCGTTTAAGTTTTTCATTTGAAGTCAGTATTTTCCTGGTAATGGTCTTGATTAGTTAGAGTCAAAGATGGTATCTTATGTAGCCGGCTTTTATAGTTTAGTTGTTGGAATTGAGGGAATCCAAGTACTGGTAGATGTAAATTTCTTCTCTGTTTTTCAGTTTATTCCACATGAAAATGACTGATCAGCTGATTTTATCTGACCTCAAAAGTTTATCCTAACTTAGTTCCATGCCAAGACTCCAATGTCCTATGGTAGGTTGAGTCATTCTTTTTAGTTTATTGTTTACCATTTGTTTGGGCTTTATTCAGCGGCACTGGTTTGCTCTTTTCATTGAAGTCAATTGTTTTATTGGCTGTTTCCAGCTTTTCTAGTTGCCTTAAAAAAGATTCTTTCCCATTTCCTTGAAGATTTGACTTTTGGACATGCTTCTAGAAATGAAATGATTGTCCTCCTGTTGTGTTGCAGATGTGTCACAAGCAAGGGGTTATGCATCGGGATCTCAAACCTGAGAACTTCTTGTTCGCAAATAAGAAGGAAACAGCAGCCCTAAAGGCAATTGATTTTGGGCTGTCCATATTCTTTAAACCTGGTAATGTTCGAAAGCAGTTCACTTATGTGATTTGCTTGTTGACAATCATACTTAGTGGTCCCCTCATTTACACTGACTGAAGTTCATTGAATTTTTACAGGTGAGAGATTTAATGAGATTGTGGGAAGTCCTTATTACATGGCTCCTGAAGTGCTAAAACGCAATTACGGTCCAGAAGTAGATGTCTGGAGTGCTGGAGTGATCCTTTATATCTTACTTTGTGGTGTCCCGCCTTTTTGGGCAGGTGTGTCTTTGTTTTTTTCCATATACTTGATGCCAATTTTCTATTTCCCGAGGCCGAGCAAATTTTTTTCTATTCCCCGAGGTTGTGGCCTTAAAAATACATTTTGCTTGGGGGCTTCATGTGCAAGATAGAAAATTGTAGAGTTTCTTTTTGCTTCAAGTCACGTGACAGAGTTACACTACACTTCCCATGTCGTTGTAGTTCAAAGCACTGGAGTGTTACCCATCTACTTGTCTTCCATTTTGATTGGATAATGCCATAATGGGATAGGGGAGCAGACATCGGATTGTTTGAGGACATATTTGGTAAAAGAGGAATATGCTTTTCCCAAGTTTTGCTAATATTATCAGTGATAGGATCAGAGAGATGCCTCGAATGCTTTACTTAGCTTGAATGACAAGTAGAATTTTACTTAACAGTATGAATCAACTATGTTAGCTGTAAGAATGGGTAATTGCCATTATATGAATTCTTAGATAAATTGTTATGGTTTTCTTTTGTTGTTTAAAATATGTTCTTTTCACCATGCAGAGACTGAACAAGGAGTTGCCCAAGCAATCATCCGTTCCGTTGTAGATTTTAAGAGGGACCCATGGCCCAAAGTTTCAGATAATGCGAAAGACCTTGTAAAGAAGATGCTTGACCCTGATCCTATCCGTCGGCTTACTGCTCAGCAAGTGCTAGGTAACGTGGATACTTGATTTATATAAACACTGCCAAGCAGAATTAGTTATCCTTGCTTTATATGGCCTAGTATCATTGTTTAACAAACCTAAACCTTGACTTTCACTTGTTTAATTTCAGATCATCCTTGGTTGCAAAATGCCAAAAAGGCTCCAAATGTTTCTTTAGGTGAAACCGTGAGAGCAAGGCTCAAGCAATTTTCCGTGATGAACAAACTTAAGAAACGAGCTCTTAAGGTAATGTTTCAAAGCTTGATTAGAGGAACAGATAGAAGCTTAGTGTTGCTTACTTTAATGTTCAAGATTGTTCGTCAGGGTCAATTGGTCTTAGTTTGTGCAGTCTTGCAAATGTGTTTTGGTACTGATGATTTCTTGGTAATTTACAGGTGATTGCCGAGCATTTGTCAGTGGAGGAAGCGGCTGGTTTAAAGGAGGGATTTCAATTGATGGATACCAGCAAAAGAGGGAAGATCAACATTGATGAGCTAAGAGTTGGGTTGCAGAAGTTTGGCCAGCAGATTCCTGATTCAGATCTCCTGATTCTTATGGAAGCTGTGAGTACTTTCCCCCATTTGTTTTAGAAAATAGGGAGAAGAGGATTTTACTTGATGAGATATTTTCATGGATTGTCTAGAAATTTATTAGAAGATTTAGGCATCGTCTTTAATTGTGACTGAGATTCCATATGCAGTGGTTTTGTGGAATCGAATGTTTCTATTGTCCTCGTTCTATGAAACTGTACTGATTTTCAGACGTTATTGATTATGGTGTGGCCGCCAATTACCATATAACCGCTGCCAACTGTGGTTATTTTACTATTTAGACACTTGAAGGCAATTCTTTTACAAATACATAATCCTCCATTTCACTAAATTTATTCACTTTGTTTTTCCAGGGTGATGTAGACAAAGACGGACATTTGGACTACGGAGAGTTTGTGGCTATTTCTGTTCACCTCAGAAAGATGGGCAATGAGGATCACCTTCACAAAGCCTTTGAATTCTTCGATCAAAACCAAAGTGGGTATATAGAGATGGAAGAACTAAAGGATGCCTTGACGGATGAAGTTGAGACTAACAATGAAGAAGTCATCAATGCTATCATGCAGGACGTGGACACCGACAAGGTTCGTATTACTTATATTATAGTTTTCACACATGACTGGAATTGAATGAGTTTATACTCCCAAGCCGAATGAAGTCTCTTCGCTACACTGCAGCTGTAGAATTTGAGTCCTAGGTTGGGGATGGGGATTGTACCTATTCAATTTTTTAACCAGTGAACTTTTGGTTTCGCATGGAGATGTCAAGGGGCACTTGAGAGCTGTGACAATTACTCAGACTGTCATTCCATCTCTAGAGTTAATATTAGTTTCTTAACTTTGGTTATTTTCAGGAATTGAATAGATAAATTACAAAATAAAGCACACAGTCGCCTGTTTGGGAAATCCTTTTTGACTTGAAATAAGACACCTATAAAATGTGTGCAGCGAAATTATGTACGTTGCAAAAACCTTTACTTCAATTTTATTCTTAGTGGTAGCTCTGTTCCGATTAGTTTTTGTGTGTTTTTTAGTCTATGTTAAAAAATAAATCTGATATTCAATGGGGCAATGCACCGCACGCCTATAGATTTTCTCCCTTTTGTTTTGACAAAATGTGATTTTTTGTGCTATGTTTGATTTGGATTTTTGGGAAAGCAAGGGAAGGGTAATGAAAAATGTGGGAAAAGAATGTCAAGTGAGATGCTAACCTTCTCTGTTTCGTTGGTTACTTCTAACTTCTAAGGCTTATTCAGTGCTCTCATTTGTGGTTTTTTCGTTGTTAAATCAAACTCTTGCCATTCTCCATTGTCCGGAGCCCTCACTTCTTCAGATCTTGCCACTTTAGCGTACCATGGATTCCATTTGATTCAGAAAGATTTTTGATGTTTGGTTCCATTCCTAATTGCATTTCTTGTGCATGCAGGATGGACGTATAAGTTATGAGGAGTTTGCTACGATGATGAAGGCCGGGACGGATTGGAGAAAAGCATCGAGGCAATATTCACGGGAGCGGTACAAGAATCTGAGCTTGAAGTTGATGAAAGATGGATCATTGCAGGTGAATATGGGCAATTAGGGGCGCAGAAAGAAAGCGGCCAGTAAATACAGGAAAGAAATTACTCAGCCGAAAAGATGAATATTTGCAGGATCTTGATATTGCTTACTACATAAATTCTTTTTTCTTTTTTTCATCTCTTTCCTTGTTTTCGTTGTATTTTTCTTGTGTATCCATTGTAAATCCTGTTTCAGGATGCTTAGGATGTGCTTCCTGAGTGCTAAATGTATTTGTTAATTGAAAGGTTTTGATTTATTTGTCTGGATAGTTGCCAGAAAAAAAGTGTGAATGTGTGATGGAATTTCAGGCAAAGTAGTTATTTGTGTTTTTAAATATCTTGGCATATGCCTTGATTAAATTGTGAGGATATACTTTTTTGTTTTTATTTGAATTGTCTGTCAGAATTGTTGGAAGGGAGTCTCCCCAAAAGTTGGGGAGAAATAGGATGAAGAAAAGCCAATTGTATTATCTTTGATTTTTTGTGGCCTCCAAAATTGGTAGTTTAGTAATGCTAATAGGCCCCTGCCTCAATGGAATTAGGAGGGCAGGTTAACGGTTATCTCTTGGTTCTCCTACAAGTGAGACAAGAGTTTGAGCCTCGGCAGAGGCATTTGGGGTTTAGGTCAATGGATAGCTTCTAGACCCCCTGTGAACTAATTCACTAACTCCTCCGCTAATCCCCCACTGATGTAATATCGAATGACCAAAAAAAAAGACGGAATTAGGAGTGCACTATTCTCATGTTTTTTTGAGTAGTGTTGAAAAAAATTCCTCCAATTCACACATCAAATTTAGTGAATACTTTCTCTCTCTTCAAATAATGAGTCCTCAAATCTTTAACTATAATTAAAAATGTGTTTCAGTATATGTTACCATTGCTTTTCTGTGGGAAGTACTAGAGTTTGTAAGATGGGTTCAAGTCATTATTTTGAAAACTATAAATATAAGTTATTAAATTGTCACATTAGTCAACAAAAGTCAAATTTGATGAAAAACTTGGATGGGTGGCTTGGAAATGCTCTTGGTGAGCTATTTTAACCATTTTAACAATAGGGACTTTTGACCAATGGAAATTATAGCATCCTCTGATTCAGAATGAGACAACACCCTCATTCCAAATGTAGAGCACCAAGAAAAGTCAATAATATTGACATGCTACCGTCAATAATGCTATAATTTGACAATCTTGTTCAAATATTCTTTCTTCTATTTTTCTTAGCTAAGCTATCAATATCAATTACCAAGAAACCAGAAATGATTCCGTTGGATCTGTCTTTCATGATTTTTGAAGGGTCTGTAGAGAAGAAATTAAAAAAAAAAGAGGGAAAACCAAATAATTAAAGGGAGAAGCTTATTTTGTTTGTTTTGTTTTCTTGTTATTTTTATTTGATAAAATCGGTTCACAAATAAATGATCCAAACACGTTTCTTTTGTTAAGAGGAAGATGCTAACCTCGGCCTAAAGGATAACATGTAGAAAGTGTATAGATATCTGAGAAAAGTGTAAATATTGAGGTTCTTCGACCTCTTATTATGACTTCTTTTCCTATTGGTAGTTGGTAGATACTAATTAACGATCTTAGGGTCCACCCTATCTCAGTTCACCACAAGTTTTAAAATAAAGAAAATGGGGTGATTCAGATTTCAATGAAGAATTGAGGGTTCATCCAGGGTTCATCTTCCTCCAAGTGACTATGACCTGGCCATAAGGGTCCTTGTGATTAAATCAATAATTCAATTAGGTCTTGCTCTATCTTCTTTTTTGTCATCTCATCCCCATCATTGAGTATTTAATAGTTCTTCATTCCCGCCCCAATCTCCAATGAGGAATTATTTTTTTCCCATCCCATTTTCAAATCCCGTATTGCAATTCTTAAGTAGTATTTTGTTTGTTAGTATGTATTTTTTTTTTGCTTCATTGGAATGAATTAATTGCATAATGTTGGTGAATTATTTTTAAATATATTCGGGACGGGTTCAAGATTGGAGGCGGGCAAGGGGGTGTGGGTCATCCTTTTTTGAGGGAAGGATACGGGTATTTCGAAATGAAAAATAAAGACATCTCTTATGAAAGGGATTCACAGGTAAGGCCAAAAAAAAAAAGGAAATTGATAATAGCATTCCAAAAATTGATGAAGGGGCTCCAAACTACAATGGTTTTTCAAAACTACCCTTTGCAAGTTTCAATTCTACTTCAGGCACTCCAAATTTTTTTTATTTTTCTCCTCTGTCATTCTGTTAACGGAAAAAGGAAAAAAAAGATAGCCCACCCAAACCCTAGCACAACCAAGTTGCGACGGCTCCCAATGCAAACCGACGTGCATCATTTGTAGTTTCCTGGCCCCTAGTATTTTCCTTCCCCCATCTCCCTTCCTTTGTATCTTTTTTTTTTTTTTGTCAAAAGTTGAGAGATAGTATTCAGAAAAGATTCCCATGGGGAAAGGTTGGGAGTCCACAGATCGGACACTCCAACGAAAACAGGTCACAGAAATACAACGAGAAAGCATATGACCAAACCAACGGGACACACCGGACAAACCGGCCTAAAGCCGGACAAAACACAAAAAAACAAAAATAAAGAGATACACTCCCCTTCATCGCTGAGCAGCCCTTCTCTAGCCAAACCTCCAACCGGTCACGCTCTTCTACCGGAGACCTAAGAAGCCGCCGGAACCCGTAAGGTTGCAAAGGAGGAGCAGACGAATCGTGACGCCCAACAGGGCTGCGGAACGCCAAGTTCCAACGATCGGCGAACAGAAGGTGGATATTGTTGAGAATGCCTTGAATTTGGCTAAGTGTGAAATTTCCAGAAAGATCACGAGCGCTACCGAGCTCCTCATAACGCCATCTCGAGCGCTACACCATAAATGTAGCGCTACCGAGAGCTTATCTCCGGGCGATTTAGGGTTTTCATCTGGTTTTTTGTAACTTCGTATATATAGCGACGGAACCTTTAGGGTTTCGTATCCTTGAGCAATTTCTCATATTCTTGGCCTCTCTAGAGTTACGGAACATAGCCGGCTCTTTGTATCTCTTCTTCACCATTGTTAGTGAACTCTCTCTCTCCTCGCCCGTGGACGTACCTCAATCTTGGGGGAACCACGTAAATCTCTGTGTAGTGTGATTGCTTGTTGGTTTGGTTCGTTTTCTCATTACTTTATCGCGTTCATAGAATGCGTTTTACAACAAACTGGTATCAGAACTCTTGGTTGAAAAATCTAGGGTTTCGTTTCTGCTTGTGGCTATGGCGGCAAAGTTTGAGATTGCGATATTTGATGGGCAGAGCAGCAGCTTCAGTCTTTGGAGAGTAAATATGAAGGCTCTGTTGACTCAACAAGGATTGCACAAGACTTTGTTGGGGCTGGAAAAATCCGGCATCAGCGCGGATAATTGGGAAGACATGGATGCTAAAGCTCTGAGTTCGATTCAGTTGAGTCTAGCAGACGATGTTCTTCGCGAGGTGGAAGAAGAAGTTTCAGCCGCAGGTATTTGGCTGAAATTGGAGAGCATCTATATGACGAAGTCGCTCACGAACAGGTTATATTTGAAACAACGTTTATATACTTTTCATATGCGTGAAGGTACACCTGATAAGGATCATTTAGATGAGTTTAATCGTATTTTGATGGACCTGAAAAATATTGATTGTAAAATCGAGGAGGAGGACCAAACCCTAATTTTGTTATGTTCTTTACCGCCTTCGTATGAGCATTTTGTTACAACCTTATTGTATGGGCAAGACACCATATCCATGGAGGATGTTAAGGCCAGTCTTCATTCGAAGGAGTTGAGGAAAAAGGTGTCAGGAGAGGTTGATGATCATGCGGAGGGTTTGTTTGTTAGGGGAAGAACGGCAGAAAATGGTGGAACGAGTAATAGGGAGAGATCTACGTCAGCAAATAAGAAGAAAAAGGGTAAATGCAATTACTGCAAGAAACCTGGGCACTGGGTTAGAAACTGTTTGAAACTTAAGGAGAAGGAAAAGGAGGACCAGAAAGGGGGTAAGAATATTGCTGGGGTTGCCGAAAGTTCTGATGAGTTAGATACTGTGTTAGCAGTTACTGCGGGAGATTCTCGCGGTGATACCGAGTGGATTTTGGATTCTGGGTGTTCATATCACATGTGTCCGCATAAGGAGTGGTTCGCCACTTATGAGGCGGTCAATGGTGGCACAGTTTTGATGGGTAACAACATGGCCTGTAAAACTGTTGGTTTGGGAACGATCCAACTCAAGATGCACGATGGTATTGTTAGGACTTTGACGGATGTGAGGCATGTTCCAGAATTGAAGAAAAACCTTATCTCTTTGGGTGCTCTGGATTCCATTGGTTGCATCTTCACTGGTGAAAGTGGAGTTTTGAAGGTCTCAAGAGGTGCATTGGTGCTGATGAAGGGTCAGAAGCGTAACAATCTCTATTCACTCATGGGCAGTACAGTTATGGGTTCTGCAGCAGTGGTCGCTTCTTCAAAGATTTCGGGTTCCAATTTGACTCAATTATGGCATATGCGCCTTGGGCATATAAGCGAGAGAGGGATGGAACCGAGCAAAACCGGTTCGGGAAGGGTATAGAACCGAAACCGAGTTCTAAGTAGTCGGTTCGGTTCTTATTCGGTTCTTCAAATTCGGTTCGGTTCTAGTCCCGGTTCGGTTCTTAATGATGGGCTAAGAGAGAGAGACAGATCTACCCACAGATTCACACACACATAGATGTACACACGACTACAGATTTAATCGATCGATCTCTATATATATACAGACGCATATACATACACGAATCCATCAGATATACAAGATCTATGTATCCATTTTCAGAAAACAAATTAGAAAACATGGCCACATCGATTCGGTTTAGAGGGAGAGAAAACGAATCAGAAAACACGATCTATATATACATACACAAATCGATATGGATAAATACATACACGAATCCACGTCGGTCGTCCAACTTCATCATCTTCATCGTCCAACTTCATCTTCATCGTCCAACTTCATCTTCATCGTCGATCGTCCACTACGGCAGCCTCGATCTCCATCTCAGAGAGAGAGAGAGAGAACAGTGGCATGCGGCGATCGTCGGCAGAGAGAGAGAGAGAACAGTCGATCGTCGGTCAAATGGATGATTTCCACTACGTTGCTCGTCGGCCAACACACGGCGATCTCGATCTTGATCTGTGAGAGATTGAGATTTGAGAGAGAAAGAGAAAGAGAGTCGATCTCGACTCGATTTGTGAGAGAGAGAGAGAGAGAGAGAGAGAGAGAGAGAGAGAGAGATCGTCTCTGTGTCGGCGCACATCTGGTAGTGGGTAGGGTTTACTTTGGCAGTGTTATAACTTATGAGAGTGTGTGTGTATCTATATATATATATATATACATATATCAGTAATAAGTAATAAGTATAGTTATTTCCTATTGTAATCACAAAGTCAGGGCTAGCCAAGTTGGTAAGTGAGCTGATTGGCATGCGGTTGGGCGGGGTTCGAGTCCCTCCCCACTCGTTTTTGAGTAATAACTATATATAAAATATATATTTTACATATATATACAAAAAAAACCGGTTCGGCGGGTTTGAAATCCCAGAACCGAGAACCGAACCGGATTATGAAATTTCATATTCTAAAGAACCGAGCCGAACCGAATGAAGGAAAAAACCGGAAAAAAAAACTCGGTTCTGTTCGGTTCTCTGATCCGGTTCGGTTCTTTGTTTTTTTTTGTTCACCCCTAGTGTCTACGGCAAGCAGTGCATGGTGAAATTCAGTACAGCTGTTCATCGCACGAAAGGCACGGTGGATTATTTTCACTCGGATCTTTGGGGTCCCGCTGAGGTAACTTCTAAAGGTGGTTTTCGATATTTTATGAGTATTATCGATGATTTCTCTCGCAAGGTTTGGGTGTATGTGTTAAAACATAAAAGTGATGCGTTTAGTACATTCAAACAATTTAAAACTTTGATAAAGAATCAAACGGGTAAGAAAATAAAAAGGTTGAGAACTGACAATGGTATGGAGTTTTGTCTTGGAGAATTTGACAAATTTTGCAGTGATGAGGGCATTGTGCGGCATCACACAGTGAGAAAAACCCC